>CAUHTR010004310.1:0-37609 GCA_959609185.1 Schmidtea polychroa | reverse complement strand
ATGCACTCGTAGATAAGTCATGTTTATTCCCAAATAACTATTGGGCCAAAACCTGCAAAATGGGTGAACCTATCAAGAATCAGTCAATTTCGGTCTTTCAAATTCAATTTATAATTCATTAACAGGAACACCGATTCGGCAAAAATCAAATCGTCCTTCATAAAATAATAATGACATCAAATTATTTGAATAAGTAGAACTCCTATTTACCCTGCTTTAAAATAATAGCTCTGTCGGCCTTGAACGCGCAATTCTGTGTTTCTACCTAAATATCTGGTCAAGCACATAATCCACTTTATAAGACGAATTTCCTATGGTGGCTAACTTCCTTCAAATAGCTTAGTTAACATTTAATATATCAGACAATACAATTACATCGATTTCGATGGTTAATAACGAAAGGTTTATTTGTTTTTTCACGTTTTTCGGCTTTTTTTCTTTAAAACAAGTTTATAGTTTTAAGACATACTAGTCGATTTACTCTAATTATTATTTTGTAATGAATGTTAGGTTCACATGGCTAGACTAACGATTAACACTGTTTGTACTATTTAACTCCTAAAAGATACTGCGCGCTTAAGTAACTAAAACAACATGATTTCAATAATAAAATGTATTTAAAATATAAATATAACAAATATGGTTTAACACAGTTTAATTAATTCCAAATTGCTGGTAAATACAGTTACCTCGAAAAATTGCCACAAAAACTGGAAAAAAAATAAAGATATCGGTATTGTCCAACCGTCCTCAGATATTTCTAAGTTGGCGAAAGGGAAAGGTAAAAGATGAGAGATTCCCAAAATTTACACTCTAATTTTTATTAATATTTACCCTATATATATATATATATATATAATATATATATATATATATATATATATATATATATATTATATATATATATATATATAATATATATATATATATATAATATATATATATATATATATATATATATATATATATATATATATATATATATATATATATATATATATATATATATATATATATATATTAGATTGTCCCATAAGTTTCTTCGTTTTCATATTAAGAAAAAATTAAACAATAATTTGTATTTCATAAAAATTTATTGAATAATATATGAATAATATATTTCCCACGTTTGTCCACAAAATATTGTTCAAGGTACATTTTTTATATCATTTTTTGAATGAAAATCTTTACCGCGTAAAGAATTATTCAATGAAAGAAACAAATAATAATCTGAAGTAGAAATATCCGGAGAGTATGGAGGATGAGGTAAAACATCCCAGTCAAATGATAATAATTTATTTCTGATGAGTAAAGAAACATGAGGCCTGGCGTTATCGTGATGAAAAACAACGCCTCGTCTGTTCGCTAATTCTTGACGTTTTCTGGCAATTGCATCCTTTAGATCAGTGGTTCTTAAACTTTTTTGATCGCGACCCAAATTTTTGACATTTCATGCCAAAAATTTTATTGCGACCCACATGACAAAGATTAATTTTAAAATAAATGTTTATTTAATGAGATGAATGTAGTTGCATAAGTCATCGCGACCCACCAAAAATTCTTTCGCGACCCAAAAATGGGTCGCGACCCATAGTTTGAGAAACACTGCTTTAGATTGTCTAGTTGGCAACAGTATTTCATTGAATTGATTGTTTCACCTTGCTGAAGTAGCTCATAATAAACTACCCCCTTCCAATCCCACCAAATGCATAGCAAAACCTTTTTTGGATGTAGGCCAGGTTTAGCTACAGTTAAAGCTTCTGTACTCTTGGTCCAAGACCGTTTACGTTGAATATTCTCATAGAGTATTCAAATTTCATCCCCAGTAACAAGTCTCTTCAAGAAAGGTTGGCTATTATGTCGTTGGAGAAGAAGATCGCATGTTGAAATACGCTGAAGTTTATTTGAGTCTGTCAGTTCATGAGGAAGTCACACATCTGAACGATTGATGTAACCCAATTTTGTCAGATGATTATGGACGGATGTTCGTAGAATTTCTAACTTGTTAGCTATTTCGCGAACAGAATATCGCGGATTTTCTTCAACCATGGCTATGATTAGATCCGTGTTCGTAGTGGATGAGCGGCCGCAACGTTCTTCGTCTTCCAGATTAAAATTACCGGCTCTGAACCTCCTAAACCAACTGCGAACTGTTTGAACACTTGTAACGTCATTCCATAAACCATAAAAATCTCATTTACTGTTTCACTAGCATTAAAATCTTTTTTAAAACAATGCGGCATCACATGTCTTAAATGTTTTCTTTGATTTTCCATCGTTCAATAATAAAAAAGGGCTTTACTATTATTTATTTGATTTACACTATTTGATAACTAAAGGCTGACTGAATGCAATGATAATAACATTGAACTTAGAACATCACAGGTTCATGCATGAAAATTTCTTTGTGCGTATTTGCGAAAGAGACTTATGGGACAACATAATATATATCGATGTTTTTGATATATTTACTGATTCAGAGTCTTCAGCTTTTTAATAAATACAATGGACAAGAAATCAGTGGTTTAATTTGAAAAAAAAGTTCTTATAATAAAATTAAATCATTTCTATTTTGGGTATTTAAATTTAACATTGATACTTATATGCTATTTTTAGTAATTGTAAAATTCTTATTTTTGTTTATTTGCCAATTTCTGTTATTTTATGATATTTTATGGCAATACCTGAGTTTGATCGAGGCAACGATTATGGCGGATAAAATACTACATTTTGATTGAATAATTTGCATATTCAAATTGCTCGTACCGTTTTCAAAAACTTCTATAAAATAATTTTGTGCATAATAATTAAAAAAAGTAATTGCATGGTTAGTTATTGAGAACTTTGAGTGTCATTGTCGAAAATATTCAACATCGTCTACCGTATTTTTATAAATATTATTTTAGTTACAATGTGTGTTGTTATTTCATATTTTCATTAAATATATTCAACATTTGACCCGCGAAGTGTTTTTTAATAAAAATATGACCCGCCTTCGAAAAAGTTCGGACATTCATTCTCTATATATTATGTTTTGCTGCATAGCCTGTGCCTCATTACCTAACCCCAAAATGGCAGGTGCAACTGACACTGTAACTAAGTCTAAGCTTTTCGCGCACATACACATTATTATGCTGTGAAGTGAGGCCGTTAATGGTATGCTGGAAGTTATATAAAATATATGATATAGAAATATAAACAATTACAAATTATCAAATTCGATTAAAAAGTCAAAATCAATATTTTTCGGGGAAAAGGGTAACCGATGACAAAATAAAATTTTGAAGACACATAAAAATAATTTTGATTTGATTAGAGGTTCATAGAAAGATCAAGTCACATAAAAACAAATTAATTAAGTAATTGACTTTTAACGCAACCCATAAATCATGGAGTAACCAGCTGAACATCAACTTAATGGACACATTTTTATTTAATTTCAAAGACATCACTAATGGGACAATAAATGGTTCGCTCGGTTCAACTTAGGATTAGGAAGAAAGTTAATGGAGCGAAAATAATATAAAAGCGCAGTCAAACAAAACAAATCACTAGTTGGTCAACTCAAAAAAAAGTGAAACATTGAATTTTATTAAAATAGAAATTAAAGAAACTAAGTTGTTATCCAAACCAGATAAACTTTATTCATAAATTCAAGATAGTAGATGGTAGTNTTTAATAAAATACCTGGAAAAATATTTAAAAAAATATGAAAGTACTTTAAAGTGAAGGTCACACCACTTGACTTAGAAAAAATTTGGAAAAATAAAAATGCCATGAAAAATTTGAAAATTTTAAGGTCACAACACTTTGAAAATATTTATATAAAAATACTTGGAAAAAAATCAACAAATTACTAGAAAAAATTGCTAGAAAAAATCACAAGGAATATTTACAATATATTTCCAAATCACAAGATAATTTACACAAGATAAATTTCCCAACTCAAAAATTTCCCAAAATTTAAAAAGTTCCAAAAATAAATTTCCCAAATTTTCCCAACTCAAAAATTTCCCATAATTTAAAAAGTCCCAAAATTATTTTCCCCAAAATTTCCCAAAATTTAAAAAGCCCCAAAAAACAAATTTCCCAAAATTTTCAAAAGCAAAATTTTAAAAAGATACAAAAATTAAAGTCTATTGTTTTTTAAATCATACACAAAACATGCATGTCCAAGTTATTCAAATAAAAAATTAAAATCAATGACCTACACGTCCGCCACCAAAAAGGGGCAGGCGCAGTAGTTTGTAAATTAAAATAATAAATAAATGAATTAATAAATAAAACATTGAAGATTGAAAAATATTTTAAAAAAATATATTAAACAATGCGCGCGCGCGCACAAACACACAAGTCTGTAAATATTTCAACCATTTTGAAGTTCTCGAACTGTTTCTTGCTCCATCATATCACTCTCATAGTCATCAAGTTCATCGATACCCAAATAATACCCGAATGCATGACATCAATCAAAAATATGTCGTTATCGCGAAATACAGTTATGCGTAGAACAGAATGAATGAGCCGAAATCTTGAAGACATTTTACATGAAAACATTAATAAATGCGTTGTATTATCACTGCAGTTTGACGAATCTACGGACTTTATCGGTACTGCACAATTATATGTTTTTATTCGAATGGTTTTCGATGATATGTTGGTGACAGAAGAATTATTAACTATTATTCCAGGTCAAGATATCTTTGATTTATTTTAAAATTATATTGCACGAACAAATTTTCCTATCTGCAAGTTGGTATCAATAACCACTGACGGGGCTCCAGCAATGATTGGCAACAAAAGTGGCTTCGTTGCTTTGTGTAAAGGTGATGATGACATTCCAAATTTTATTGACTATCATTGTATCATACATACTCAAATATTATGTTCAAAGGTGTTAAAATTCAATCATGTTATGGATGTTGCATTTAAAATTGTAAATTCCATAAGATCTAAAAGTTTGTCACGTCGTCAGTTTCGCGCTTTGCTGAATAAATGTAGTGAAGAACACAATGAACAGTTGATTCATACTGATGTAAGATGGTTAAGTCGTGCTACATTTTTAGCAAGATTTAGAGAACTTCTGCCACAAATAACCTCATATTTACAATCTAAAGGTGATTCATATCCGCAATTAAATTATCAAGAATGGCTTCTCGATCTTGCTTTTTTTCTGTGATGTTACTGAAAAATTAAACGAATTAAATCAGCAACTACAGGATAAAGGTAAAACAATAATACATATGATTAGCATTTTGAAGTCATTTAAGGAAAAATTAAATATGCTTGCAATGCAACTAAAGCGTCGTGATTTAAAACACTATCAAAATCTGGCAGATGAATCTAAAAATAACAAGACTGTTGCTTACGACAAATATGCTGATGTTATTGGAATGCTTCTAAATGAATTTGATAGAAGATTTCTCAAACTAAATGAACTTGAAGATATTGCCTGTTTTTTATCTTACCCATTTAATGACATCGACGTTGAAAGTCTTGCTCAGAAACTTCACAATTTTCTTAATACTACAAATATAGCAGAATTAGAAGAAGAAATACTAAATATTAAATGCGATATAAATCTAAAATCAATGGTTTCAGATAGTAATTTTTGGAAACTAATAAGCAAAGATAAATATCCAAATATTTGGACAATTGTTGCTCGCTTCAATGCCTTCTTTGGCTCCACATATTTATGTGAATCAGCATTTTCTTATATGAATGCGATCAAAACAAAACAGCGATCGCAAATAACGGGTTTACATTTAGAGTCATGCTTAAGAATTGCTTTAAGTTCATATGAGCCAAATTTTGAGAAACTTGCTGCTCTTATGCAATGCCAGGTTTTATCCAAATTAAAATTGTATGCTTAAAATTTGTTTTGTTCGTATTTATTTCTTGACATTGTTTTTTTTATAATTTTGATAAATATTGTTGGAATTCATAAAATAAAAAATATGTTTTGTTCGTATTTATTTCTTAACATTGTTTTTTTTTAAATTTTAATAAATATTGTTGGAATTCATAAAATAAAAAATATATCGTAGGCTTAGATTGCAAACCTGCTAACTCATATTCAGCATATTTTGGACAACTTTCTTAAAACGCATAAATTTTTTGCTTGTCACGTGATTTCAATTAAATAGGTGCATATTAGTGGTGTTTCATAGCCAATGTAAGGTGTTTTTCTCTTTCTAATAGTGTGAAATTGTAATTTTTGACCAAAAGTGGAGGTTTGCAATTTAAATCGGCGATATAATGACTTCTTTAATTATCTTCTAAAATTTTAAAATTATTTGCCCATATCCATAGTCGACCGCAGACTATATTTTATGGAAAAAGTAGCCCCTAAAAGCTAAATGTTTGGCCACCTGGTATATATGAATGGCCAGATAAGCTATTAATTGGAAAATATTTTGTCAAGATAAACGCAATTTATTTATTCTCCACCCACTACTGAGATGTGTAAATTTATCTATTTTCTCGTTTAATTTTTGTGACCCTTTAATCAAAAAATCATCCGAGAAAACAAGTGTTGTATTTCTCCATCTTTTTCAAATTGGATAAAAACTGTAAATTGTATTTTTACAGACCCCATCTTGCTTATTTCTAATGCTAGACGGTCCCTAATTTTATCGGTTAAAGATATTTGAATCAATTGATGCTTAGAAACATCAAATCGTAGATTTTTTCGAGCTCCTTGAAACTCGATAGTTATAATAGGATCATCGTCTACATGATTAATAGGATTACGAGAGGGAATCAGCAACACCGGCTTCATCGTCACTTATAATTATAATCTTTTTTAATAATTTTAGTTGCGACAACTTCATTTTTATTTTCTGCAGACCTTTATTGTTATTATTAATTTTTTTAAGATTTTGCCTATCTTTTTTAATACTTGTAGTGGCGGCAACATCATTTTTATTTGCTGCATGCCTTTTATTGTTATTATTATTAATTATATTAAGAGATTGCCTATTAAAGATTTCTTTAAACATTTCCTTCTAATTTGATAAAAACTGATTTAAATGTGTCGAGTGTTCACTATAAAACTCTTTAAAAGTAGAAGGGTTAATAAATAGTCTTGAATTTGGGACATATAAAATATTCGATTCCGTTGAATCTACGACCGTAATATGTCATTCGATCATGGCATTTGGAGTTATGGCCGATTCCAGATACACAGTATCGAGGATATAAAGAACCCGATAAATATAAAATAAAAAAGTCGTAGTTATATATTATTAATATTTTAGTGGCAAATTTTTTTATTTTGAATTTGTATTTCATTTTATTAAAACAAATGCCTAAATTATCATTTAATTGTTTAATATTGTTATCATCATTATTGTATTATTATTATTATTATTATTATTATTATTATTATTATTATTATTATTATTATTATTATTATTATTATTATTATTATTATTATTATTATTATTATTATTATTATTATTGAATTTTATAAATTCAAAAGTTAAAGTATTATTGATATGAAAAACACAAATGCCATAGAAAGTTGGCGAAAAGAATTTAATTTTTATGATTTTAGCAATTTCTGAAATGGACTGTAACAAACAATGAAACAATTATAGATTATAGTTCAATTCCATTTGAATGGGAGCGTTACATTTAAATAATTAAGAAGAAAATAAATACAAATAGATATGAGGAGATTCAAAAGAATGACACTGCTCAATGTCATCATTTAAAGATTAATCCAACTTTTAACTTGTTTTAATTTTATTAATTTTAAGTACATTGTAATGAGGAAGGGGGCTTTTTAAATTTTGGGAAAATTTGGGAAAAATAATTTTGGGACTTTTTAAAATTTGGGAAATTTATCTTGGGGATTTTATGATTTGTAAATATTTTGTAAATATTCCTTGTGATTTTTTTCTAGTAATTTGTTGATTTTTATTTTTCAAAATTTTTTCTAAGTCAAGTGATGTGACCTTCACTTTAAAGTACTTTCATATTTTTTTAAATATTTTTCCAGGTACTTTATTAAAGCTTTTGTTCATTGTCCCACCATGTGTTGAAGGATATGATTTTATTTCTATAATATAAGATTTTCTATGTTTGATAATATATGAATGATGTTAAATTATGGCATTTGATGTTGAAGTTTGAGTACTTTGGAGCTCATTTTCCATGGAAACTATTCATTTTTTCTATATATAAACTATATAATTTTATGTTCGTTATAAAATTCCGAGTTTAAAAAAAATCTCCAGGGGGGGGTGTAGTGGTGTGGAAGTGACACTACCATCTACTCAAGATAGATATTTTTTAATCAAATAAAAAGTTTGACAAAATATTTAATCTGTAGTAGAAAAACGAAAATTGATCGAAAGAATCGTGAATTTAGAAACGGAAAATTTTCAGCTAAAAGAAAAGCAAATTTCTGATTTCAATGATAATAATAAAAAATATAATTTCACTGTCGATCAGTATGAAATAAAAATTAAAAAGTTAATCAATCAAGATATCGAAAAAGGTAAAAATTTTAATTTGACGTTCTAATTTGGAGTTTCTAATATTTTTTTTGAATTTTTTAATATACACAAAAATTTGCGATTGAAAAACAGGAAAAATCTTTTTTGTAATTTGTAAGTTTTAAGTAATTTGCACATTTCCCTGATTACGTCTTAGCCTAATATGACAATTAATTTTTATAATCATTGTATCTTATCAACTTGTCATTCACAAACAGATTTCTTAAACTTTCTAAACAGGATTGATCTTTTATCTTTGTACACAGTAAAGTTAGATCTTTAAATTAAGGTAAAATATGCTATTTAAATGACCTAAAATCTATTGAGATTCTGCCCATTTCGTAAACAAAAAATTAGTAAGATTTTAGTTGGCCTATAGCATTCAAAGTTAAGACACCTGCAGTAAATTGATGAAAAGATGGATTAATATTGATGAGACATAGGTTTTTTGAAGTGGCTTTCTTCATATTGATATTTAACCCCCAGCAAGATAAGATATGTGTGTGAGTAGCTTGATTGATAAGAAACGTGATTGTTTGCTTGTGAAGCAATTTAAAAGACAAACGATTGAGAGATGATATGGCCGCCTCAGTGTACAAGATGCTTGACAAAGGCCTTTCTTAGAAACGGATTAGTGCCACTCTACGAGTAATGTAAACTCCTTCGCTGTACGTCTGCAAGTACGGATAGAGCCATCAACGTATTCATAAAACGCGATCGCTTTGCACTTTTCTCTTCTATTGATGTCTTCTTTGATATTTATCGTGAAACCGTTCGTCATCGATCTAAGGAACCAAATCTATGTTGTTTCGTTCTGCACGTGACCTTCTCAGAAGCCATCATTGAATTAAATAGCTTTTATGATGCATACACCATAGAAATACTGTCTTCAAAAACTGGATTCTCCCAGACAAGTCAAGTTTTCAAGCTATGTTTCTATTCTATGTTTCATCCACCTTATGTACATTGTGCACTTAACGAACGGTATGTTGAATGTTGTGTTTTGCATGAACCTATCAGAAGGCACCAACATTTTATAGTGTGGGGCTGTGTATACAGCGATGGACAGTTAGCTCTGGCTTTTATAAACAGTAATCTTGACTGTGAGAAATATGTCAGTATATTTCAAGAAAGATTTCTTGCTTGGCTTGATAACATGCCTCTTAGTAAATGAAAACCTACTGTATTTCAGGAAGACAACGCCAGGCCACTTTCATCAGACTATACACCCGTTTGCAGTGAACAAACGCATCTATAATATAAAAATAAAATCAATAAGTGTATATTTAATATACTATATTATATAAACATACAAACTTACCTGTGTGTTGATTTTTAGTGTTGCAATGAATAAACGCATTTAATATAGAAAGTGGTTGAAAAAATATACTGACACACAAACACAACACATAGTAAAAAATGCATGCAAATTTTCAATATGTAGAATCGTTGTAATGAATAAACACACTATAATAAATAATTTACAGACATTTTTAGAATAAAAATTACCGATAAAATTTTGACGAAAATTCCGAAAACTCAACTCTGAGTTGTATAAATAATAAAGACATAAGATTTATTTATCGTAAGATTTATCTTCAATTTTTAATAAATTTAATATTAGTTTTTTTAATAGAACATGACAAAATTCGAAAAAAATTATATCTGACTTATATTGTATCGAAATAATTACAAATAACTTAATAAAAATCCTTATAAAACCTTGAAATTTAATTATAATTTATAATAAAATTGTTGATAAAAAGTAATATTTAAGAGCTTGAATAATGATCTCATATCTATATGGATCAAATTTGAAGTCCTAAAATTTACTTTAAATAACAAAAATTACTTGAAAGCCATTTATAAAATGGATAAAATAGTTAATCATTAATTAACTATTTCATCTGAAATACATAATGATTATAAACTGAATACATTCCATTACAAATAATGACGCATCTATAATTGGTTGTACACAACAACCCATATTATAGATGCGTTTATTCAGTGCAAACGGGTGTACTAAGAACACAGACTAAATTTTATTAAAATTTGAAGCAGGGCACTGTCAATCTTAAATTTTGAATTCACCTGTAAATTTAATTTGAAAATCGGTACACGTTTAAGAAATTTATTTATTACTGTTAGGTTATTTACACATAAAACCCCAGGATTCCTAATATTCTTACTGTTGAAATCTTTCTTTCGATTGTTTTTTTATTATTCGATTCTACTAATAAATATTTTTTTAACATTCATTTTGGGATT
This sequence comes from Schmidtea polychroa, assembly GCA_959609185.1. Classification (NCBI taxonomy): domain Eukaryota; kingdom Metazoa; phylum Platyhelminthes; order Tricladida; family Dugesiidae; genus Schmidtea; species Schmidtea polychroa. The sequence continues at coordinate 26,834 of CAUHTR010004310.1, read as the reverse complement.
CATCTATAAGAAGAAGAAATTTGGATGTACAGAGATATTTAATATGCAAATCGATGAAATACCAAAACTTTTAAAAATTCAGAATTATTAAATTAATTAAAAATTGATGTATTTCGTGAAAAGCTGGTATGCAAAATAATGAGACGAATATAAATACAATAATATAAAATCAATAAGGGTTCCCAGTAAACGATACTCAAAAAATACAAATTAATTAAAAATAAATAAATAATTTTATAGCTATGTGGAAATTAGAAATAAACGAGTTTAGTCCTTCCTCAAAAATCAATAGAGATTAAAATTTTCAATATTAATATAGGGAACAGGCAGAGAGGTGAGAGATCGCTTGCCTAATTGCTTTGTTTTCGGTAGGATATAGCTCATATAATTATTTTGTTGTTTTATAATTAAATTGCCTTATTTACGAAAGTTGATATAAAAAGCAGACACAATAGTGGTCAATTTTTAGTTGGTTGAAGAGAATAGTTAGAAGAGAATTATTCACAGAATTGACAAAGGAAAAAGAGTGAAATTAGAGTTAGTCAATCAAATCAATTAAATTAATGATTAAAATTATTTACTGGGAAAATTGTATTACAAATATTATCATCATAATTAATATCAAGGACAAGGTGTAATATTTACATACAAAATTATCAAATTATATGCTATTATGTCACTATTCACATAATCATAAGTTCATTGCTTGCGATTTTCAATAAAGTTCAATTATTCAAAAAACATTAATCCTTATACAACAATTATACATCCACCCGAGCTTAGACTCGAATATGATCCTCCAACCATTTTGGATATCTGCAAAATCCTTTTCGATCGGAAAATGAAAACTCATTCTCACTTTCGTTTTTACTTTCATCGGAAAACCAATGTCTGCTCTGTCATTAATATTCTATGAGGCAATTATGATGTCGTATACACGTCTGTTTCGGTAAAATTAAAAGTTTCTATAAAATGAACAAAATTCATTTCTTCTTTTTCATATTCATATTCAAAGACTTGATCTAAATCTGCATTAGAGGCGCTGCTGACATAAACTAATTTCCATTCCAAATCATCTTCTAAGCTTTCAAGACATTCGAATTTAACTTTAAATTTAAATTTGGAAGAAAGCTTGGCTGAATTTTCCCGAACTTCGACATTACTTATATTAATTTTATCCATTGTTCCAAGTATTCAAAAATAATTGAAATATAATATATCCAAATAATAAATTGAAAGCTCACCATTAAATTAACATAAATCTAAAAATCTTTTAAATTTCTCTAACTTACAATATAGTACAAAATGAATATTAAAATACCAATAATTAGTTTTAAAAATTTACAATAAAAATTATGCACTGATTTCTTGTTTACCGAGTTACATTTGATATTTCATAGAAAATCTTCATTTAATATAGAAATTAAAAAAGTAATATATCACAACATTCCACTCTCCTTGACAATTGTCAATTCAAAGCCAGACAAGCATTCACAACTGTAATTTGCCACGATCATCATTATTAAGCTTTAATTTAATTTATTTACTTAATTTAAGTCTTATCCGACGCAGCACGTGATTTTTGGATTTTCTCGTCCAATTCCAAGGAAAGATCTTCACAATTCGTCTTATTTTCTCTTTTCCACCACAATCAACCTTCACTACTCGAACTTTCCCATCAACACCCTGAAATATCTCTTTGACTCTTGCTAATGGCCAACGGCCTTCTAAAACATTAGATTCTAACAGTCATACAGAATCCCCAATTTTAATTCCTATGCCCTACTTACACCATTTTTGTCTAATACTCCACATCGGTATCAACTCCTTTTTCCACCGTTCACAGAAATGGTTAACTAATACCAAAATTCTTCTCCATCTCCTCCTGTAGTCTACCCCTCTTTTTGCTGAAAGTTTTTTCTCTCGCTCAACTCCAGGCCATCTCGTTAATAAGAAGTGATTTGGAGTGAGGACAATATCTTCTTTGCTATCAATACATTGGACCGTCAAAGGTCGAGAATTCAATAACTCTTCTACCCTTATTAATATTGAGTTTAGTTCTTCGTCAGAAATGTCAGCTGTTCCAATAACCACTTTCAAAGCCCTTTTCGCTGACTTTATTAAGGACTCAAAAACTCCTCTGAAATGTGGCGCTGATGGCGGGTTGAATATCCATCTAACTTGATTTCCCAACATCACTTTAGCCATTTTGTAGGAATCCACCACAAATTCTTGAACCTCTCCGGTAACCCCTACAAAATTTGTCCCATTATCCGATAAAATCATTAAAGGCTTTCCTCTTCTGCCGATGAAGCTCATGAAGGCTCTAATAAATGCATCTGTGTCTAAAGAGTAAGCCATTTCACAATGAACTGCTCTGGTTTGTAAGCAGGTGAATAAACAAAGATATCTTTTCTGTCTCACTTTAGCCCTTCCCTGAATCGTTTCAAATGGTCCCGAAAAATTTACAGCGACTTTTCCAAATATTTGCATCGGTTCATCAAATCTGAATGAAGGTAGTGGAGCCATTATTTGTTTCATTCCCCTAGCTCTCCTTCTCTTACATTCCTAACAATTGTTTTCACATTCTTTGATTAACTATCTTGCTCTTAATATCCAATATTCCTTATTTATCTCACTCAATATGTGGTTCACACCAGCATAATGATTTCCTTTTTCAAATCAAAATTTGGATTTCCGCTAATCAAACTTAATTTATTTTGTCTAATTTCTATGGTTTCCAACACTCATTATTATTTGTCTTCGGTAATTTGAAGGTGTTAATTTAAAGAGATGCTAATTCTGAAAGAGTTGATGTTTTTTTCTGAACATGAGATCAATAATGAAGATTTAATTACTATGGGCTTTAAGTATTTTAAGAGTGTGAGGAAATGTTTCTAAAGTGATGTAAATCGTTTCTGAGGTGATTAAAATTTTTACAATCGAAGTGCAAATGTAGCACAGAATATAGAAATACGATTGATTTATTAATTTATGACATTTTGATAGATTTCAAGTTTTCGTACCTGAAGCATTGGTATTCTCATGCATCAATTTTTACATGTTGCAATAAAATTACCTGTTATTTTTTCGAATAGTGATGTCCAAACGGTTACAGATTCTGCATTTGACATACTCTATATTAATAGTGACTCCATATTGTAATTTGAAAATTTAATTTAAAAAAGCCATACCAAAATTATCCTATCGTATTAAAAAAAAACAAAATGCAACAATATATTAAACCATTTCATTTAGAAGATAAAATCCTAAAGCAATGGGAACAAAAAATAAAAGAAAAAGATGATGAAATCGAAAGAATTAAAAATGAAATAAATTTAAAATTACAAGAATTTAATGAAAATAAAGAATGTATGAAAATTGAAGTAAGATCCTAAATGTTTATGGATTTTTCATTATAAACTTATCTTTATTTTTAAATTTTTCATATACAAAAATACAAAATACATCAAATTTTATAAATTCATACATTATATCATTCAGGCGCGTACACAGGATGAATCCATGGGGGGGGGTTCAGAAAACATATTTTGTATATGTATTTTTATTTTTTCACGTAATAGCTAACACTATTTACCAAATTATATTTCACTTTATTTCAATATAAAAACAATTACCTATAGGTATATTTTTCTCTCAACATTTTTATAGAAAATTGTAAAGAAAACTAAATAAAAATTTATTAAGAAATATGAATAATAATTATGCATTATAAGAAAAATTAATATAAAAGTTTTATTAGAAAAAAAGTAATATATTATATACATATTAAAAATTATATAAGAAAAATTAATAAAAAAATTAAGCAAGAAAAATTAATAGAAAATTATACATATGATGAATATCTTTGTATAAGAAAACTCAATACATATATTAAAAATTATGTATTGTTTTCTTATAAAATAGAATAAAAATTGCATATTCAGCAAAAGGACTATTTTCTGAAAAAAATAAAAAGCGATATAAATTAAGACTGAAGTTCAAAGATTTTTCTATCCATAATTACCTAATCCAAGCGAATTTCTAATTTACGTGAACTTTTTGCTAGTTCATCTAGAACTGCATCTGTAGAAATCGCGACATTACGATGAATATAAAGTAACGCTAATCCATTTAACCTATCTTCACTCATTGTGTTGCGTAAATACGTTTTAAGTCGTCTCAATGTTGAAAAAGATCGTTCACTGCTTGATGTTGTAACTGGTAGTGTAGCAAATATTTTAAGTAATTTTCGAACAGTTGGGAAAATTGAATCGTTGCATGCTAAAAATGCATTATGAGCATTTTTTGGTGTATTCGAAGAATTTAAAACATGGCGCCACCATAGCTTCAGCTCACCAATGCCCTCAACTATGCTACAGTTTGTAATACTATTATATTTTTCTAAAAGGATTTTTGCAGAATTTTCGTGCTCTGATGAAAAGTTTTGTTCATTTGGCAAAAGACACATAAAACTTTGCAATATATTTTTATGTTACAGAAACCGATCGTGAATTTGCATCTTTGTAGAATCCACAAAAGGAATGAAGATGACAATACGATAATACTCTTCAGGATTTTCAACTACAATGTTGCAGCGATGAACTTGTCTTCCGGTTAGACGAGGAATTCGTATTTCTACATTAAGTTCGTCACATATTTTCTTGACGTCACTGCAAATGGTATTAAATTGCTTTTCTATTTCGCGTCGTGTTTCATCTAGCACCTCTTAAACATTTTCTGCCAGTCCCATTGCAGCGGCCAGATCAAGATTTATTGTTTGTAGTAATCGACTTAGCNTGCAATGTTTTAGCCAAAAATTAATCCTGTGGAAAATGAATCTAATAGAAAATGATTTAAAAGAAGAGATTAATAATTGAAATTTGTGATAATTTTAAATTCCTGTGGACCTTCAATAACATTGATGAAGACATATTGCAAAATCAGTGCGACAAGATTAAAATTAAATTTTCGGATGACATTTCAACAGATCTGTATGATGAAATGATATTTTTTAAAAGCATTTACGCAACCAACTTCAAATCATCAAAGGCAAAAGAAGTGCTTAAATCTATTATTGAAATGAATTTGGAGTCAATTTTTCCAAATCTTGTAGTTGTATTAAGAATATTTTTGACAATCCCGGTTTCTGTAGCCGAGTCTGAACGTACGTTTTCAGCTCAAAAACGTATTAAGAATTTCATGAAATCTACAATGGTACAAGAGCGGCTAACTGGATTAGCAATGCTGCATATTAATAAAGATATTGCAAGAAACCTAAATTTTAGTGAAATAATTGATAAATTTGCAATTTCAAAAGCCCGTAAATCATTAATATAACAAAAAAATTTGTTTTTATATTGTGTTGTCGCTAACTATATTTATTTTTTAATTATTAAAAAGGGGCCCCAAAAAAAATTTGGCCCCGGGCGTCTCACTCTCCTAAGCCCTGCGTATGTATTGTAATTAAATAGTTGTTTGTTCGTATATGTTTTGTGTGTGTATATAGGAAGTGTGATAGAACCCATCCGAGTTTCCTTTAAAAGAACTGTCTCGGGACAGCTGGGGTGCGTATATGTAGTGTGGCAGATATAATATAAAAAAATCAGTTAATTTAATTACAACTTTTATTATCATAAAAAATTTCAATAAAATAAACGCACTTTATTACCAATATTCTGATACTTTTCTTTATTGCCAATTCTTTATTGCCAATTTTCGACCAATTTCAATTTCTAATATTCTAATTTTCAACCAATTTCTAATAGCTAACTTAATTTTTTCTATCGATTTTTATTTGTGTTCGATATTTTTATATAGCGATAATTCACTATGGTAAATTATCGCTATATAGTTTTTTATCTTTTTTTACAAGCAACGTGCGCCAAACGAAATAACCAACATTAAAAAATATAATTTAACTATACATTATAAAACTTCCCCCTTTAAAACCGAAGGTTAAAAATGCATCTATAAGGAGTAACATGAAAGTAACATTTTTTTGTATGTTTTGTATGTTTTTGTATGTATTTTTATGTATTTTTTCTGTTTTTATATATACAACCTGGATAAAACAAAAAAAAATTACGGACTGTTCCTTAATTACAACGAAATAAAAGTTGTACAATTGATTTTGTTTGTGCTTGTGCTCTGCTTGTGTGAGTTTTTATTTAAGGCATTCAGTGTATTGTTTTTTGTATGGGGGAGTGATTATTGTGTCTTTGTCGAATAGTTTGATTTAGTTTTTGTAGTTGAATGTGATATTTTTGTGAGTTGGTTGTGTTTTTGTTTGAGTTTGTGTTTTGTCTTTTGGTGTATTGTTTTGCGGATTTTCGTTCTGGTAGTAGGGTTTTATTCCCCTTATGTTTATTTTCGTTTTGTTGTTATTTTTAATTATTTGGCGACGTTTTTGTTGATTTCTAGGAGTTTGAATGGGCCTTCGTATTTGGATTCGAAACCTTTTGTGAATGGTTTTTCTATTAAAATGAAATCTGTTGTTAGTACGGTTTTTCCGTCCAATTCAGAGTCTGGTCTCCTTTTTAAGATTCCTTTTGGTTTCTGTTCAGTGGTTTCGCTGTTTTTGTTTGTTATTTGTTTGATGTTCTCAGTGTTTTTAGTTGTATCTGATTTAAGTGATGGTAGATTTGTTGCTTTTCCGAAAACCTTGTATGCTGGACTTTCATTATCTGTTGAGTTTGGGCTATATCTTAGTCCGATTAGTATTGTGGGTAGTTGGTTTAACCAGTTTTGATCATTGGCTTTTGTTCTGATGCTTTCTTTTAATGTTCTGTGAAACCGTTCGATTTTTCCGTTTGATTGTGGGTTGTAAGGTGTTGTTCGGTTTCTTTTGATGTGGTATTTGTTGCAGAGTATTTTGAACATTTCTGATTCGTATTGTCTGCCTAGATAGGTTATGATTGTTTTCGGTTGGCCATAACCAGCTATCCAATTTAGTTCGATCATATCGCAAATATTTTTTGCGGTGATTTCTTTTATTGGCATCACTTCGAACCAGTTTGATTTCCTGTCTATAATTGTCAGCAGGTATTTGTAGTTGTCATTTGGTGGTGTGGTCCTACCACATCTGTGTGTATTGTTTCAAAAACTTCGTTGCTTGGAAAGCTTACTTTTGTTGTTTTGAGTTTTTTTTATTGTTTTGTTTAATTGGTAGCTGTGGCAACTCTTCACATAGTTTTTGATGTATTTCCACATGTTATGCCATATATAATTGTTTTGTATTAGTTCTAATGTTACTTTGTTTCCCGGGTGATTAATCTTGTGTATCTTTTCGATGAAGTTTTGGCGGAATTCCTCAGGGAGTAGTATTTGTTTGTTGCTTTCGTTGGAGACGTCGTGCCATACTCCGTTGAGTTCTTGTAGTTTCAGGAAGTGTTTTGTGGTGAGTTTGTTTATTGTTTCTTTTTTTTGAATTTGATTTGATCCAATTCAATTAACTTTTCGAATTCCAGGGAGTTTATATCACTTTCGATTCTTGATAGAGCATCTGCTGCTATGTTTGACTTTCCCGCTACGTAGTTTATTGGGCAATTGAATTGTGAAATAAAGTTGATTGTTCTAATCTGCCTTGGTGATGGATTTTTCATTTCAATCGCATTTGTTAGCGGTTCGTGGTCTGTGAATATTTTCGTCCTGTGAAAGTTCGTCCTTCGAGTAAACGTTGGAAGTGTTTGATTGCTTTATGTATTGCTAGGAGTTCTCTGTCGAAAGTCGAATATCTAGTTTGGTGGGACTTTAGTTTTTTTGAGAAGAATCCTAGTGGTTGTTTGCCAAATTTGTTTTCCTGGAAAATTGTTGCGCCCATTGCGAAACCTGAACAGTCTGTTGTTAGATGGTAATCTAGCTCTGGATCTGGGTAACTGAGTAATGTTGCCGTTGAAAGACTTTTTTTGGCTTTCTCGAATGTATGGGTTGTTTGGTGTGTCCAGTTTATTGTGACATTTCGTTTTGTCTTGATAATGTCATTTAGTGATGCTAGTAGTGTACTGCAGTTTGGGATGTAAGAATGGTAAAAGTTTACCATTTCCAGAAATCTCCTTTTTATTCGTTTTTATTTTACTTTTGATGGTTTTTATTCCACCTTAGGATGGATTTTTATTTTATTTTTTAACGCCTTGTTGTGGCTTTTTACTGTGCCTTATGATGGCTATTTTATTGTTTTATTCTTTTTTTATTTTTTGTCTTCACTTGTCTTCATTTGCCTTCAAAAAATATATACATGTGATAAATGATAATTTCCTCACCAATCCCAAATGAATATACCAAATGAATAATATGCAAAATCAGATACCCAAAAAAAAGATAGCTCAGATAATTGCTCAATTGCCTCACCGATCCCAAATACGATATTCTTGAATCCCTAAAGATCATATTCATTCTCAAACGAACTATATTAAAAGATAATACAAGAAACAAAATTTATTTCAGAAGCAGCCCTGTAACTTAAAACATACAGGACTATAGAGAACCCCATACAAATGAAGATGTAGCAGTTTCCGGCATTTCTCTGAATCTCGTCCCGTTAAAAGGACCAACCTGTCTCTTTGGAGCAGGCTTTTATTAAATAAAATTTATTAAAATTATAGTCTGAATCTTTTTGTCTGCAATGCAGCAGGCTCTTCGGTAAAGGCTGTCACCTTTTTTGGTTACTTGCAGCGAGTATATTCGTTTTTTTCGGTGTCATCTTCTAGGTGGAATGTGTTGAAAGAGTTCTGCTCCATTACTGTAAAATATCCATCAGACACTTGCTGGGAAAGCAAATTTTCAAGTATTAAAGATCATCGATTCCAAACCAAGGACGTCCACACATCACTGTTAAGCATTCGCGATACTTACAAAGGTAAAGATTCAAAATGTGTACTCTGAGGCGAACGCGTTAACAGAAGAAATCAGGCCTCGCAGAGATTTTCCCGAATGTGGTGATCGCTTCGCGAATAATCCTTTCAATTTCTGTGACCGTCGCAAACCGAGAGCGCTCTTTCTTTAATTGAAGCTCATCAATTCATATCTTTGCTCAAATACACCACACGACATGCTTTGTAGATTAGCAATGACATCCATCGAACATAAACTAAGTTCTAAGCTTGATTATTCTCAATTGATCGATGCTTTAATTAAATAATTAAATAATAAATAAAACATTAAATTACGTGAAAAATGGAACTTTTTTTCATTTTTCTTTGTTTTAACTTTTAAGTAAACATTGACTATAAACCAATATAAAATTTTGAATTAGGGGTCACAATACCGACAAGTGGCAGGGGCCTCCAAAACCCATGTGGCGACTATGGGTCTGTCAGACCCCATAAAGTACTCCACCATAAAAGTGCAAATTAATATGGAAATTTTGTGATGTAACCCATCTCATTAGTACAATCCAACTAAGGACAGATTACAAAGTCGTAAAGTTTCAGCTTTGTGAAACTTTTCTTGCGAGTACTGGAGGACTCTAAAGAGGGTTATTGAGAAAAAATCTTATTGAAGCAAAATTTTAACTTTTGATATTAAAAATGTTTTCTTTGTTTTTATTTGGAATTGTGCCAATTTCTTTATTAAATAGACTTAGAAATTTTTTGACGATAATTCATAATGTCTCTGTTCTGAAGTGGAAGTGGGTATGTTTTTTTAACAGATTTTAAAAAAATCTATGACAATAAGCCATCCAATAACACATTTCCTTTGTTCTACGAAGGTATGATAAACAAATATTTTTTTGGTAAATTTTATTTTTAATTTCATCTGAATAGTTAAATTATATTTTCAGATATTGTTAAAATCAGTTTAAGCAAGAAATATTGTATAAAATGATTTGAAACTATTTGAAAGTGCAACAAAGTATTTTTGTGAGTTTTACACGAAATATTTGTTTATAATCAAACAAAAATAAATAAATAACAAAAAAATTTATTATAATTTTATAATTATTACACATTATTTTCGGTATGCCATGTTTCAAAGCATGGTGCAAGACACAGTGCAGGTTTTGACATGCAATTCTTGCAGCAATATGATGTTTCCCTCCTTATTCCCTGTTTATAACATTGTTTACAACGCTGAAAATATGTTTTTCACTTATAATTTTCAGGAGGAGTAATTTTCTCAGGAAAATGCTGTGTTCCATTGTTGTTGATTACATTGGTTTGGATTCGTGCACGTTTAAATTGAATCAAAGACCTTCCATCCTGTTTATAATCTATACCAGTTAGAGATCGTATGATTGCTTCCTTGTATTCTATAAACTTCATTTTAGAACCTGTCTTTTCTTTAAAGATGTAGTAAGCATTCCACACTGCTACATCCAGTAGATGAAAGATTACCTTTCCATTATCTTTCCATTTGGACACGTATGTCTGATTTTGGCGTCGCCATACATGTTCTCCTTTTCTAAGCTTACGACGTGTTATTTCTTGCGGCAGACCCTTCCTATTTACACGAAGAGTTCCTGTTACATGTGTCGTTTTGCTTAATAATTTTTTAGATAATGGTAGACTGTTGTAATAGTTATCCATGAACAAATGATGGCCGTTGTTTAAATATGACTGCATCAATAGCATCACAAGACTTTCAATAGTTGTCATATTTTTATCGTTTTCTCGATGGCCTTTGTATATTTCTATGTTCAAAAGATAACCTTGGGCTGAACAAAGTTCGTACAATTTAATTCCGTATTTTGCCTTTTTGCCTTTCATGCACGTGCGAAAAGAAAGCCTTCCTCGAAATAATAATAAAGATTCGTCTAATGAAAATGCTTCTTTTGGTGCATATGCATTCGCAAACTTTTCTATGAGCAAATCAAGAAATATTTTTATTTTCCTCAAAGGGTCGTTTGAATTTTCTTCTTCTACACAAAAGCATCTCAATATTTGCTCAAACCTTCTTCCAGACATTTGCGAAGGAAATGCTGGGTGATAATGTAATGCATCAACGGAAAAGTTTTCTAATGCTAGAAAATTTTAGCTGGGACTGAAGCAAACACAAACCTAAAAACTTTCTCATTTCAATCGTATCAATATTTTTGAATTTTGCCTTCCTACTATGCCTTGTATGTGGCCGTATTCGATTGCAAAGTTTTATGCAATAATTATTCGTAGATTTTATAATCATTTCCATTACTTGGTCATCCCATATTTTTTCAAAAACCTGAATTGGAGAAGCATTTTCGTCTATATCCAAAAGAATCCCAGCCGCATCTGCATCAAAAGAAAAGTTTCTTATAAGTGTTGTATTGGTATGCCATGTCTCATCATTTTCTGGTTCTTCTGGTGCTTCAAATTCCTCATCTGAAGTTGATTCATTATCTTCACTGTCCGAACTGTTATTTTCAGCACTGTCAGCGTCAGATTCAAATTCACTGTTGCTTGACCCACTACTCATTGCCTAGTTCTTTTTCCCAACTGGTCATTTTCTGTAAATATTGAATAAAACATTCAAATTTTATTTTATATTACTACTATTATTTATTGTATATTATATGAATATTTATTATTTACATTATTATTATTTATTTATATTTCAAATGAAAATCATAAAAAACAAAAAGTAAACTGTATAACCCTAACCCTATCGCTAAATGTATCAAAAAATACTAAATTTTAATTTTTTTTATTTCTATTTAAAGTGTAAAATCAATAATAAACAAATACTTACCAGTTTAAACAATAATTATCGTTAAATGTATCAATAACAACTATAAATTCTAGAGAAAACACGATCGCACTACTTCGTTCACCACCACGAGCATGCTTAACCTGTAAGTCGTGTTACAACCCTAACCCTAACCCTAACCTCAACCTAAAAAAATGTTTCCAAAACATGACACTAGGCTTCTACTTGTACGCCGGTAAATGCACATTTGTGCTGCTATAGCCGCAGTGTCTAAAAACAACCGTTTCGTTTTTGACGGCTATTGCCGGCATGCCACATAGTGAACTTCGCCTTGACGGCTATAGACGCAAGTGTCCGTCAACGTGTTAATTTTGTCAAGATGAGTTATTGCCAAAAGTTAGATCTTTTCATTGTAGCTTTGTAAATTTCTATAGAAATAAATAAAAATACTAAACTATATTTAAACAGTTACTCTGTAATAAAATATTATCATAAAACCTGGTTAAAACCATATCTCAGTAAGATTATGAATCTCTAAAATGAATGGAGAAAACTGGGTATGTTTTCAAAATGTTCTTGTTTTTCTATATCAGTCTCCAAAATAAGCTACTCCGTCTATTTGACGGTCTAGTTAACTGAAATCTCTTGGATTGCAATTTTTATCAATCGAGTTTAACACATTACAGACCCGTTCATTTGTGGCCTTTACAAAGGGTAAGTTAATGAATTTTGTGAAATAATATTTTAATTTAAATAACCATTTTAAAACTTTAAAAAAATCATTGTTATTTATTCTATTTATTTAGTTCGAATTAAAAATTGAAGAAATAGAAAAACACTACAAAAATATAAATAATTTCACTCCTAATATATCTAGTGATTTTTTTAGGAAGGTTAAATTATGATTAATAAAGTTTAAAGTTAATTATATGTTAGAAATATGAATCTTTACAAATCGAGACAGATAGAAAAGTAAATGAATTAAAGGCGGAAATAAACTTTCTTAAATCTAATGAAGAAAAAACAAAATCTATGAATCCACAGAGAATTTCAAATTTAAATAATCGTCGAAATGAGCAGTATCTGGAAAATCAAAAAGCCAAAACGTCATTTATACCCGCTATTAATTTATTGGTAAATATTTTAACATTTTGAATGAAATTATTTTTAGCATAATCTGGCTTAAGGCTATAAATTCGGAAATATTCTCTAAATATTCAAGATTTTTCATCATAACCCAAATATTTATTTAAAAAGCTCATTCAAGTGAGACATCCTACAAAAAAATGTTACACCATTACTTTATAAGTTAAAAATGCTAAAGGTAATTGGATGCACTTGTAAACAGTTTCTGTGTATCGACTAATTTTTTAGTCCGCAGAAGTGATTATGATTTTTCATACAAGTTTACAAGTTTACAGATTTTTTCTGTGACCAAGCTAATTTGCAATTGACGTGATTTCCAGTGTAGCAGGTAAATTATGCAATTAGAGTTGAATCAGCAATATTGTATAATTACCTGGCGCGAAGAGAAATCTTCGCGTCTCCTGCATATTACTGATGAGAACCAAAAGCTCGAAACTAGTCTACTATTGGGATTTGCACTGGGTATCACAAAGCTTGTACAGCTTATTTTATAATATAAAATTATAATTAAAACATTTTATAATCTTTAAATATATTTATTTTAAATAGAAAAATGATTTATAATTGAAATTAAAATTAAAAGTTTTTTTTCAAAAATGTCAAAAAGAGAAATAAAGTATTTGTTCATTTATATAAATAAGTGTATTCTTTCAATGTATTCTTTCAAAGTTCTTATATAACCCAAATAATTTTTAAATTTTTAAGATGTTTATGTTCTGTGTTTCTTTATTTTTTTATCGATTAAGTTTAGAATTTGAAAAATGGATAATCAAAGTTTGATGAATTTTAAAATTGAATCCTTTACTGTGATGAGTGTAAAAATATTTTAAAATGAAATTTATAAAACATTATTATTTTAAAACTTAAAACATTTTCGTTAATTTTAGAAAAACTAATATTTTTATAACTTAAAAAAAATATTGCATAATTTTTAATAAATAATTAAATACAATTGATTGAGTAATTTGTTTGATAGAGATTAAGAATATAATTTAAAAAGAACCTCCTGATTATTTTGTTTGAAGAACAATTGTTTTATGAATATATATTAAAACGTATTCAATTATAAGTCCTATTAATACTCGAATACAATGAAAGGTGTTCTAATATGTTCACTACGGTTTTGGCGCATTTTGTGGATCAACCAAAAGACTACGAAATTGTTTAAGATGCCTACTGTTATAGGGTTCGGACGTATTTCTATAAGGCTCGAACGTATGTCTTTAGATATTTATGTAACGTGTGATGATATATAAGAGGCTTGATGAACCCGATAGAGTCACCGATAAAAATTGTGGCGGGACAATCGGGGTGCGTGTATGTAGTTAACAAATGTCCTCGCACGAATGCTTACTAAATCGTATGATAAAAAAATTAATAATACATTGCTTAATCAACAAACGCTTTCTTAATTAATAAATAATATGCAACCTGTATAAATTCGAATATTGTTTTATTGCAACCAAGCTGGAATGACTAGATCACTGGTAATTAAGTTTGGGGAGTTTGTTATATTCTGGTAGATAATGCGAAATAGAATACCCAAAAGGTAAGATATTATATAACAATTGTCAAGTCATATATCAGGATTCTATAGCTTTTGAGAGTTATTTATCTGTAGGATATTGTTCGGTTGAATATCAGGATTTGTATCTTTAAATGTTATTAATTTGTAGAATATTATTCCTGTTGAAAGTCAGGATCTGTAGCTTTAAATGTTATTAATTCGCAGGATATTATTCTGGTTGAATATCAGGATTTTTAGCTTTGAAAATTATTAATTCGTAGGATATTATTCTGGTTGAATATCAGGATTTGTAGTTTTAAAAATTATTAATTCGTAGGATATCAAGAATATCAAGAATTTGTAGCTTTAAAAGTTATTAATTCGTATATTGATTTGCTGATTTTTTAATTAGTTTTCGTTATAGTTTCTATATAGTTTTTTAAAACATTTCGTTTCATGCCGTTGGGACACAGAAATGGGAATAAAAACATAACATAATTTAGGAACAGTTTTGACTATTAAAAATTATAAAATGTGGCATTCTACTACATCTACCAATTCATTGAGGAAGTAGAATGATTCTTTAATATATTAAATAACGAAAAACGACTATATAGTAATTTTGTAAGAACATTTCTGTCAGAAATTCCATATACGGTGACATGAAATTAGAATTTGTATTTAAAGAAAAACTTATCTGTGCTTTTCATAAACTGTACACTGATCGACAACCTACAAGAAGCTTTAGGAAACTGACACTAAAATAATATTGGTAAAATCTTGAAAAATTAACAGATAATATTCTAGAGCAGAATATGGCTATAGGAACTCTAATAAAATTTCTACTATTCAACAATGTTTAAGATGATAAGAGAATGAAATATGATTTGAAGATTCAAGATCTAAATTCGATTGAAGAGATGAAGGTCAGAATGAAGGAAATCGAAAAGATAACAGAAGAAATAGATAAGAAATAATAAACGATTCGTTGTTATAACAAAAAGCACATGCAGATCAAGCAAAAGTTAAAGTAATTAGAACAAAAAGTCTTTTGAAAGAAATTCAAATTAAGACAAAAACGTTATAAACGAAACTGAAAATTGGGAATGAAAAAAATTGATTATTCCAACCTTACGGAGATCCAAAATATGGGACGGTGTTTTCGTCTAAAACAAGTCAAAAGAATGTTTCTGTAATTGATCGTATCACACGCTCTTTTTTTACATAACCATTGTTTATCAAACCATATTACGTGTCCAATAACTTGAGATTGAGCCATGATTGAATTGGAAACATTGGATAATTGTTCAACACTTTGGCAATTAAACATTTGAGTTGTGTTGATCTTTTTAAGATCTCGATTAAATAGAATATCATATTCATAAGTTAGCAAGTTTATCTTTTTATCGCTAATGTCATAAATGATTTCAGATAATTCACGAATATCTTTAAATCTTTGGGGAAATTTCATAAAAATGTCTTGGAGTTCCTCTTCTGTCATTTCATGATTTACAGAAATTAAATCGTTGATTTCCAATCGTTTTGATAAACTTCCATTAATAATCTTCGCAATATTGCTCATTGAAATACGACATTTCAAACATTCATTATCTTCTGTTATATTATGTTTTTGATTATTTGATTTGTGTGTGGTATGAATTTGTTATGTTTGGAGGCTGTTATTTGATGGGAAATTTGAAGAGCCCGAAAGAGTCTCCGTTAAAACTTGTGGCGGGACAATCGGGGTGCGTGCTGTGTACTAATAAAGTAATTACAGATAAAATAAAAATAATAATGAACAATAATATTTAGTGAAATAGAACTTTTATTCAAAAACAAATTTTAAAACCTTGAGTTCGGAGGAAGACAGTAATCTTGTTAGCTTTTACGGCCTTTGAGTTTTCTTTTTTAATATTAAGCAGCCTTCAGTTTATTTATGATCAGTTTATTTATTTTCCGGCTCTAGAGCTATCTTTTGATATTCTACTGTCTTCAATTTCTTTGTCCTTTCTTTTAATAAAATTTCGAACAATGATTTCTTTTCTTTAATCTTCCTTTTAGAATTATTTTGATATGTTATTAGTCCGTAGTTTTTTATTGATTTTTTTTAAATTTTCATTTTACTATAGCGATAATTCACTATAGTAAATTATCGCTATATAGTTTTTTTTGAAAATCTGGATTTCCCAGATGGTGACAATTTATATTTTAGTATTCACAATTCCTAATTGTGAACACTAAAATACAAGAAAAAATAACTATACATTAACTGAAATACTAGTAAAAATGACTATACATTACATAACTTCCCCCTTTAAAACCGGAGGTTAACATGGATCAATAAAAAGTAACGTAAAAAAATTACATTCGATAACCTTTTTTTTCGTATGTTTTATATGTTTTTATGTATTTTGTTTCTGTTTCTTTGTATCTACAACCTCAATAAAATTAAAAATTTACATTTTGTTTTGTATTTACAAGAAAAATAAAAACTGTACAATTAACGCTGTTTGTGCGTGTGTTTGTTTGTGTATGTTTGTGTTTTTATTTAAAGCATTCGCTGTAGCGTTTTTTATATAGTGGAGCCAGTATTGTGTCTTTGTCGAATATTTTGATTGAATTTTTGTGGTTGAATGTGATGTTTTTGTGAATTGGTTGTTTTTTTGTTTGGGGTTGTGTTTTGTCTTTCGGTGAGTCGTTTTGGGGGTCTATATTCTTGTGGTATGGTTTTATCCGCCTGATGTTTATTTTCATTTTGTTGTTATTTTTAATTATTGTGGCGACGTTCTTGTTGATTTCTAGGAGTTTGAATGGACCTTCGTATTTGGATTCGAATCCTTTTGTGAATGGTTTTTTTATTAAGATGAAGTCTGTTGTTAATACTATTCTTCCGTCTAATTCGGAGTCCGGTCTTCTTTTTAAAATTCCTTTTGGTTTCTGTTCGGTGGTTTCGCTATTTTTGTTTGTTATTTGTTTGCTGTTTTCGGTGTTTTTGTTTGTATCTGATTTAAGTGTGGCAAGTTTGTTGCTTTTCCGAAAATTTTGTATGCTGGACTTTCATTATCTGTTAAGTTTGGGCTATTTCTCAGTCCGATTAATATTGTTGGCAGTTGATTTAACCAGTTTTGGTCATTAGCTTTTGTTCTGATGCTTTCTTTTAATGTTCTGTGAAACCGTTCAATTTTCCCATTTGATTGTGGGTTGTAAGGTGTTGTTCGGTTTCTTTTGATATTGTATTTATTGCACAGTATTTTGAACATTTCCGATTCGAATTGCCTGCCTTGATCGGTTATGATTGTTTTCGGTTGGCCATAACCAGCTATCCAATTTAGTTCGATCATATCGCAAATATTTTTTGCGGTGATTTCTTTTATTGGCATCACTTCGAACCAGTTTGATTTCCTGTCTATAATTGTCAGCAGGTATTTGTAGTTGTCGTTTGGTGGTAGTGGTCCTACCACATCTGTGTGTATTGTTTCAAAGACTTCGCTACTTGGGAAGTTTACTTTTTGAGGTTTATGTTTTTTTGTGGTTTTGTTTAGTTGGCAGCTGTGACAACTCTTGACGTAGTTTTTGATGTCTTTCCGCATGTTAGGCCATATATAACTATTGTGTATTAGTTCGTATGTTACTTTGTTTCCCGGGTGGTTTATCCTGTGTATCTTTTCGATACAGTTTTGGCGGAATTCCTCCGGGAGTAATATTCGTTTGTTGTTTTCGTTGGAGACGTCATGCCATATTCCGTTGATTTCTTGTAGTTTCAGGCTGTGTTTAGTAGGCAGTTTGCTTAATGTATCGGTTTGTCACGGTTTTGATTTGATCTAATTCGATTATTTCTCCGAATTCTAGGGAGTTTATGTCGCTTTCGATTCTTGATAGAGCATCAGCTGCTATGTTTGATTTTCCCGCTACGTAGTTTATTGTGCAGTTGAATTGTGAAATGAAATTGATTTGTCTAATCTGCCTTGGTGAAGGGTTTTTCATTTCTATTGCGTTTGTTAGCGGTTTGTGATCTGTAAATATTTTGAAGGTTCGTCCTTCGAGTAAATGTTGAAAGTGTTTGATTGCTTCGTGTATTGCTAGGAGTTCTCTGTCAAATGTTGAGTATCTTGTTTGATGTGATTTTAGTTTTTTCGAGAAAACCCCAGTGGTTGTTTGCCGAATTTATTTTCCTGGAAAATTGTTGCGCCCATTGCAAAACCAGAACAGTCTGTAGTTAGTTGATACTCTAGTTCTGGATCTGGGTAACCAAGTAATGTTGCCGTTGATAGGCTTTCTTAGGCTTTATTGAATGTGTCGGTTGTTTGTTGTGTCCAGTTTATTGTGACATTCCGTTTTGTTTTGATAAGATCGTTTAGTGGTGCTAGTAATTTACTGCAGTTTGGGATGTAAGAATGATAAAAGTTTACCATTCCTAGAAATCTCTTCAACTCTCTTGTGTTTGTCGGCAGTTTGTAATTTTTTATGCTGTTTATTTTGTTTTCAATTGGTTGTGTTCCTTTGTCGTTTAGTGTGTGACCAAGGAAGTTTATTTCTGTTTTCATGAACTCACATTTTTGTGTGTTTATTTTCAATTTTGCTTTGTTCAGCGTTTCGAATACTTTTTCTACGTCTTTTAAATGATTTGCTTTATCTGGGCTTGTAATTAGAATGTCGTCTAGGTAAGCAATTGTGTCTTTGTTGTTTTTCATTGTTTGGTCCATGAATCGTTGGAAAGTTGCTGCTGCATTTCGTAAACCAAATGGCATTCGGTTGTATTCGAACATGCCGATCGGTGTTGTTATTGCTGTCTTTTTTATGTCCTCTTTTCTAATTGGGATCTGATGATATGCTTTTTGTAGGTCAATTTTTGAAAAATATTTTGCGCCGTTTATTCGATTTATTATGTCTTTTATTATAGGTAATGGGTAGCTGTCTGGCTCTGTTAATTTGTTCAGGAGTCTGTAATCGCCGCAAGCTCTCCATTCCCCGTTAGCTTTTTGTTTTAGCATCAGTGCTGAAGACCATTCTTAGTTTGAATGTTTTACTATATTGTTTTCCAACAGTTCATTAAATATATTTTTTGTGATTTCTATTTTTTGGGATCCAATGGTCTTACTTTTGAGTGGACTGGGTTTCCGTTTGTCAGTATTGCGTGTTCAGTAGTGTGGTTTGAATTTCCATCGAAAGTTACTGGTTCGCAGAGTTTATCGTATTTTGCCAGTAGTGTGGCTATTTCTGGTACGTGTTCAATAGTTTTGATTGTTTTGATAGTTGGTGTATTTGTTTGAATCACGCCGATGTCTACTTTCGAAAAGTTTGATGTTGTGTTCCTGGCTGTTTCTTTGTCTGTTTTGTTGTTTTCGACTATTTTCTTGTTTCGGCAGTCTACTATTAGGTTGTAATTTGCTAGGAAGTCGGCTCCGATTATTGACTGTTGTACTTCTGCGATTGTGAATGGCCAATTTCTATTTTTTTGAATTTATTGTGAGTGTTATTGTATGTTGGCCAAATGTTTTAATTTTGGAGCCATTGGCAGCGGTTAGTGACTTTTCTGTAGTTTTTGTATTTTTGTATAAGTAGTGTGGTAATAAGGAGATCACGGAACCTGTGTCGATTAGAAAATCTGTATTGTTTGAATGCACCGTGAAAGTATTGTTATTGTCATCAAATGTGGGTGCTATCAATGGTGACATTTTTAGTTTTCCTGCTCTGTTTTGTGGAATTCGCAGGGCTTTATGCATTTATATGCTTTGTCGCCGAATTTATTATGAAAGTAGCGGTGGTTTTTGTTTAGGAAATCATTTCTTGAATCCCTTTCTGGGCTGCTGTTTCGGTAATTGTTGCATCGGTTTGGGGACTTTGACCGGTTTCTGTAGTGTCCGTTTGGGGATTGTCTGTGGCTGTAGTTCTGTCTGTTGTTTCCGTTGGGTGGTCGGTCATAGTTTTGTCTGTTGTGATTATATGATAGTTGGTCTGTGTTGAAATTGTTTCTGTTGAATAGGTCTCTGTTTTCGTTTGCCTGTTGTATTTCTCTTTTATTTCGGCTAGTTCCGCTTTTATTTGTCTATTTTCGACAATTATTTCGTCGAATTTGCTGATCAAAGTGTTTATTAATCGGTTTGTTGTTTCATTTGGTTCGGCGTTCTTTTTGTTTGATTGGTTGTTGTGATTAGTTTTGTTTTTGTTGTAATTTTGTGTGCTGCATATAGTAGGATAAATTTCTTCATTGATTTTATCTGCTATGTCTGCTAGCGTTTCTACGTCCGAATTGCTACTGGCTGCGAGGATACGTCTTATTTCGGGCGGCATTGCTCGCATGAAAAATTCTTTTACTAATTCGTTTGATCCCGAATTAGTGATGTTTGGTTGGAGGTACTCCAATTTTTGTTTTAGTTGGCGAAGGAAATCTGTTGGTTTATTGTCGCCAAGTTGTGTGTTGTTGAGACATGATTCCAGCATTTGCCTCCTGTTGATTTTGTTTTTGTTTGTTAGGACGTTGCAAAGCTTGTTGAACGGGTCTTCGCTCTTTGAAATTTCCTCAATTTTGTCAGCTATTTCGTTCAGTTTGCTACTTGGGAGTGCAGCGATAATGTTTGAACATAGCGTTTTCGTTGACTTTATTCCCGATAGGGTTAGGGTTAATTTAGCAAATTCAAGCCATTTTTGGGGTGTCCCATTTTCGTCACTAAAGTAGTTTGGGATGTTTGTTCTTGGGTTAATTACTGAGTTTATTGTGTGTGTATTATCTGTGCTAGTGTTTGGATTATAGTAGTAATTCGTATTTTCCATCATGTGTGTGTTTTCATTATTATTGGGTGTTTGTGAAATGTTTGTTGGATTTTTTTGATTTGATGCCATTAATTGGTTTGTTGATGTTTTTTTTATTGCTTGTTGTGTTACAAAAAATGAGATTGTTCAAGGATATGGCTTACTGTGTTCAGCCAAAAGAGTCACTATCCTTTATACTTCTGTAATAAGTATGCTGAAAGGCGTAGTGATTGAAAAAATCGTCGAATGCGAGTGTCGTGTTGTGTTGTGTTTGCTTTGCTTCTGACACCAATTGTTATATTATGTTTTTGATTATTTGATTTGTGTGTGGTATGAATTTGCTATGTTTGGAAGCTGTTATTTGATGGGAAATTTGAAGAGCCCGAAAGAGTCTCCGTTAAAACTTGTGGCGGGACAATCGGGGTGCGTGCTGTGTACTAATAAAGTAATTACAGATAAAATAAAAATAATAATGAACAATAATATTTAGTGAAATAGAACTTTTATTCAGAAACAAATTTTAAAACCTTGAGTTCGGAGGAAGACAGTAATCTTGTTAGCTTTTACGGCCTTTGAGTTTTCTTTTTTAATATTAAGCAGCCTTCAGTTTATTTATGATCAGTTTATTTATTTTCCGGCTCTAGAGCTATCTTTTGATATTCTACTGTCTTCAATTTCTTTGTCCTTTCTTTTAATAAAATTTCGAACAATGATTTCTTTTCTTTAATCTTCCTTTTAGAATTATTTTGATATGTTATTAGTCCGTAGTTTTTTATTGATTTTTTTTAAATTTTCATTTTACTATAGCGATAATTCACTATAGTAAATTATCGCTATATAGTTTTTTTTGAAAATCTGGATTTCCCAGATGGTGACAATTTATATTTTAGTATTCACAATTCCTAATTGTGAACACTAAAATACAAGTAAAAATAACTATACATTAACTGAAATACTAGTAAAAATGACTATACATTACATCTTCCATATTTAACAACAACCGAGGATTCAAAATTTCAACATAAAAATCTCTTTTAAACAATTTCTCTTTCAGCAGAGAACAAATCAATCATATTTTTCTAGAATTCAAAAATCAAACTAATAAAAACTACCATAACATATAGTACAACTTACTTCTCGCGTCTGTGTGCGCACACTCACAAAATTCGGACTTATCATACCGCGCACACAGACGCGATGCAAAAACCACCAAACAAGCTGCCAGTCAGAGGTAAATGACATTCCCCCTCTGACTGGTCGAAACAGACAGATATCAGAATGAAATGAAAAATAATAACGGTTACAACATTGAACAAAGTGATAGAAGATTAATAAAATAATTTATTTTTGTGAATCTGCAGATTTGAAAGTACTTTCATTTGGATTTATTTTGGAGGTTGATTTGAAATTCCTGATTCGATTCACGACAAATTGGATGATTTTCCAGTTGCCGCTGAAAATATGTGTCCATCTGGCTCTAAAGTTGAGAAGTTGATGCTTACACATCATCCCTAGAAGAACTATGTTCTTCATTGGAAACTTCTCAAGTTTTTTCTTTCTATTGGTATAAAATTGATTCATGTACATATGGCAATTAAATTCACAAACGATAATATTTTTAAAGATTACATCGATACCATTACCTGACTTAGGGCGGAATTGAGTAATGCCTTCGATAAAAATTATTATAAGTTATTAAATAATAGTCTTTACGGCAAGACCGTAGAGAATCTGAAAAAACGTCTGAATTTGCGGCTTTGTAATTTGGCTTCTAGGCTGATTACTTATACATCTAAACCAATGTTTAAAAGGACTTATGAAATTGACAATGACTTAGTATCAGTCTATCTAAATAAGGAAGCTATTTGTTTAGATAGACAAAGTTACATTGGACAATCTGTACTTGATCTATCGAAATTTAGAATGTTTGAACTGCAATATATAGATTTAGAAAAAAATCGTAACGAATTCAACTGTAAAATAAATATTGTTGCAGGTGATAAAGACTCATTTTTCCTTTTACCAGCCATGATCCGTGATAATTTACTAGACACGACTACTTACGATCCTAGTCATCCCTTATACAGTAAGAACTTTGATTCTGTCATTGGAAAGTTCAAAGATGAGAATAAAGGTCTTAAATATAATGAGTGGGTTTTTCTTAGACCTAAATGTTATAGCTTGTTAGGCGAGGATGAAACTAAAAAAGCGAAAGGAGTAACATTTAAAGGTATTGACATAAAACATCAGTCATACCTGGATTGTTACAATACAAAACAAATTTTTTCAATACCACAAACAAAAATAACATCAAAAAATCATCAACTATTCACAATAAAAATAAAAAAACTGCACTTACCAACGCAGATGATAAAAGGGTGGTGAAAAATAAAAGTTATGCATATAGGCATTATATGAGAGGTGCCTCATTTGCTGTTTAATAATTCGATCCAGATCCACCATACTTGCAATTCAAAGATTCAGCGGAAGATATACCGGATGTTATTTAAATATATCTTTGTTAAAAAATTTGTTTTTATTGATTTTTTTAAGAATTAAATGTAAATAAGTTTGAGTAATATATTTTTATATTTTGAACATTTTTGTCTCAGTTTTCGTAAATTAGTAAAAAAGAGTAATAAGAATTACAGATAAGAATTAATAATTTTAATGTAAACTAAAATAAATTAAATAACAAAATAAAAAATAATTAATAAAGAAATCAAATTATAATAATTAATTAATTAAATAAAAATAATTAAATAAAAGGAAATAATTAATGAAAATATTTGTTAACTTCTGTTTAATTATTGAGTAGTAGGGGGTTACCAAATTGTTTCCGTAAGCTCATATATAAGTTTACGTAAATTAGTAAAAAAAAGTAATAAGAATTACAGATAAGAAATAATAATTTAAATTTAAACTAAAATAAATTAAATTAAATAACAAAAAGAAATAATTAATTAATTAAATAAAAATAATAAAATAAAAGGAAATAATTAATGAAAATATTCGTTAACTTCTGACTAATTATTGAGTAGTAAGGGGGGGGGGGGGGGTAATAAAATCCGGCAGGGAGATCATATATACCTACTTATGGGCAATAATTTTTAATATTAATCTTTTTCAAGTATAAAATTAAAAAATATCAATTGAAAGCATTATTAAATATTAAGTAAAAATATGATCGATTTTCTAAAACAGAAATGAAGATAATGAAAATTAAAAAATACATCAGTGTTGATAAAGATAAAAGACTTTACTGGTTTAAAATAAATTGTTTACAAATTCACCGAATCTGATCCGAATAAGGTGGAGAAATAATATCTGTTCTGCCAATCATATCAAAATTACCCAAAGACATTTATACTGAGCACTCAAGAGATAGCTCCAAAATATATAACAATAGTTTTATTGTTGTAATAGGCTTGTAAAGTTTAACTAGATTCTGCATTTTAAATTGAAAATATTATATCAATTTCAAATCATTAATTGGTCATTCTAATTTACCCAGGAGCAAGATAAAGTGCAACACTTTTATGACGGTTTTTCAACTGATTTACCGAAAAATTATACTCAAAATGCGGTTAATTCAAACATGAAAATGTCAACGGACTTTGACAATGTACAAAGGGATAGTAAATTAATGGAAGAATCATATCATATAAATCAAATTAAAGTGCCCCAAAAAAGACGCCTATTCACCATAAATTCAGTGAGTAATTTCCAGCAGTAACTTCTATAACTTCTATATTTCAAATATGTATCTGTGTTTGGCAATTATTTGAATTTCTTGTTAATTATTATTTTATAATAAAATTAATTTAAAATTTTTTTTATTATTTATTTTAATGAATTTATTATTTAGTAAATAACTGTTTCGCTTTTTATCAATATTTAACACCTTAATTTCATTAAAATTTACTATCTAAAAACCTTCCTTAGAATAATTGTGTAATACTGTCATGTATGACTAGGGTGACCATCTGCTGGTATTTTCAAGGGACAATCTTGTATTTTCATTAAATGTCCTGTGTCCTGTTTTTGGCAAAATTTGTCCAGTATTTTTCAAAATGTTAGAATTTTTATACTTTTTCTTCCACTTTAAGCCAATTTTCCAAGTGGTTGCAAATCAAAAGTAGCTACTAAGTTTTTCATTCAAATTTTAGCAAATTAAATTTTTTGGTGACTGAGATTGAAAAAGGTTACTACTGTTGGGCCGTTGGTCGGGCCTACAAACATTTCCAAGCATTAGGGGATGATAGTCCTCAACGCAACGTTGCCACACTACATTCATGACGGACCCTTAACCAAATGCCAACACGATCACATTCCTAACATGACACCCATGATTCGCATCATGTTGGTGCTGTGCCATGTCGGCGAGCTACGATGAAGCAGGTGAGCCCCTGCATTAGGACTACTTCCTCATCCCAACTCGACTTAACCAGTTCCCGACTGTCGTTAGAAGGACTTACGTCATTTCCCATTGCTCACGGTATTAGCGCTACTCATGTCACTTCTATCATCGAATAACCGCCACCATTATACCCTTTTCTACTAAGACGGTTACTGACAAACACGCAAAACAAAGATTCACGACATTCCAGACACAAATCAACATCGCAGGTTTATCCTTACCACACATCCTCAAATCAGTACCATCACCATCTACCATAGAGTTTCATACTGGTAGATCTCAGCATCAACGGGCCATTTAAAATCAGTCAAACTCGTCATTCAGTAACAAGAGATATATTTGCAAATTACTATACAAGATAATCACAGAGTGTTGGGTGAAGTTCCAGCAAAGATTTCATCGAGATCAAAGAAATCCCTGGCATCTTCTTTCTAAGAAGTGTTCGTGAGGGGTACTACTCGGAATGCAGGTGGGGAGCGAGATGGTACCTCCGCTGGGAATGCCGGGTGCGGTTGTTTAACTGCAGCGATCAAGGTGCCTCTCATTCGGCTTGGAGAGCCCTGCGCTTTTTGGTTCGCTCGGCCCGAGACGGTTGTCGGCGCTTAGGAATCTTTGGCGCCTCCGGAAGAGTGACCGGGGCCGAGGAGTCTACTGCCATTGGTGTTACTTGGCTGGTGCCTATAAAGACGACGTCTGAAGAGGTTGTTGGCCGTGGGGCGTCCGAACTGCTAACACTTGCTCGATTGGTAGACTGAGCCAGAGTCATCAATTGGAAATGATGATGTAGGAACACATTGTCCTCCTCTGCGATGGGAATGTCTACGATCTTTTTTGTAATCGACGCCTGCACATAGAATTTGTGCAGCGCCTCCGATTGCTCCTTGATTAATACTCGCAATGCCCGACTCTCCTCGATCAGCTCGTCTCGGCACCTTCCTGCTCGAGTTAATCTCATTCTCACTTCCTTCATTTGGGCAGGGGAGAAATAAGTCCCTTCCAGATGATCCGATTTCTTTTTCAGAAGGCCGTTTTGTGCCTGCAGAGTCTTAATGACGAGGTTTTTATCGGCACAGGAAAAACATGGGCCTAAGATAGTTGCGGTTGTTGAGGTCTTGGACATGTCTAAATGAACCGAAAAAATATATATTAAGATCATGTTTTCACTAATAACCAACATAATAATCATCATGCACAATCATACTTCGCGATATACCGGCAGGCTTTATAAAAATGAAGAAAAACCACTCAACTTCGTTTACCCCACATACGCCGGAGAAATCTCGGAGTTTTGACCGTTCCAAACCGTGGCTGTTAAATTTTTATCTCATTAGTTTATGCGTGCGTTTAATTACCTCTGTTACTGGCTAGGGTTGGCAATCCCGTGCTATA
>CAUHTR010004309.1:0-28837 GCA_959609185.1 Schmidtea polychroa | reverse complement strand
AATATAACGAGAAAAAGGCTTACTATGGTGCCTAAAGAAAGAAATACGATCGAAAAAATAGACGCTCGTGGAGTATATTATATGGAGCTACCATGAGTAGCCGATGAAAATTTTATTTTTTTAGACGAAACAGGATTTAACCTCCATACACAAAGATTGTATGGTTATTCATCCAAAAATACCAAAGCATACGTCAATGTTCCAGCAAACAGAAATGTAAACAGGAGCTTGATGTGAACTATTGGTATTGATGGAATCATAGACTACGAATGCAAGGTTAGAAGTTTCAACTCTGAATTCTTTGTGGAATTTATTGAAAATAATATGATGCCTCATTCTAAAGCACATCCGAATAAACTATTGATTTTGGATAATGCAAAGTTCCATAAGTCGGTTAAAGTTCAGGGTGTGTTTAGAAGAAATGGAATCGTATGCAAGTTTTTGGTACCGTACTCACCAAAGCTCAATCCGTTTGAAGAATTCTTCTCAATGATAAAAATTAATTATTATGCAGAGAAAATTCTAAATCCAAATTTATCAATCGCACAATATTTGGACAGTATTCTGGCACCAAAAATGAATACACCTCGCAATGTCAAGTTTTCTGTAAAAAGATGAGGCGATGGCTTGAAAAAGCACAGCAGAGAGAGCCGTTTATTTGATTAAAATTTGTTTTAGTTTTAGTTTTTCGACTTTTTATTTTTTTTTATTAAATCTATAAAATTGCATACATGTTAATATAAAATTGCATAAGCCTCTAATTACATAAACTTTTTTCGGAAAAATCTGTACATTAAATTAAATAAAAATTACATTTTAAAATGGCCTTAAACTTTAATCTCTATCACATTTTAATTTTTCATTAGCAGAAGAACAAAAATGAACAATTTAAATTATAATTTATTTAAAAGACATTATTTAGAATTTTTTTTTTACATTATTTAGAAATTTAGATAATAATGATATATTACCAGTGATTATGAAAAATGTAGAAGAAAGTCATCGAAAAATGTAATTCATAGTTGAAATATTAAATTTAAAGATAAATATTTTTAGAATTTAGAAACTGATTTAAATGATTGATCGGAGTCACAGAACCAGCAAAATTACTACATTCACATAAGAAAAAAATCTAGAAATTATTAGTGAACAAATGATTTTAGGAGAGCTCTAAAATTCTGTATTTAAATAAAAAGTCTTACCTTTTTGAAAATAAATGACCTAAAATTCTTAATAAATACGAGAGTTTAATTTCATCAAAAATATTAATAATATTGAAAAAATTTAATGAAATGTATAACTTTTAATTTACCAACTTCTCATAAAACACACGGCTACGTTCGATAATTTGATTTTTTTTAATATAATTAATAGATATAAAAATAAATATAATCAATAGATAAAAAAATATCCAAAACAAATGAGCATCGGCGAATTAGAAACAATTATGCAAAAATTTGAATTTAGATACAAAACATTTGTTAGGAATAGAAAAAATAATGGTAAATACCAAGGTAATAATCTATGGACGCAGGGCCTTAACAAGGGTGGTACTAGCGGTGAAGTCACACAGAGCGCATATTTGAAAGGGGCGCAAAATTGGAACGTAACATTTTTCTAATGTTACCAAAAAAATAAAAAAATTATCAAATGACATACTACCTATTATAATAGCTGGCGATGAATACATAGTTAACATGAACATTATAATTATTATAGTAGGCTGTTTTGAATTCACGTGTTGGGAGTCCCAGATATATGAACCACATAGGGCGCAATAATGCCTTGTTACGGTCCTGCATGGAACGTTGCTTAAAGCACAGCAATTTGCAAATACTAAAAATTTTTAATAAATAAATTAATCAATTAGAACAAGAGCCAAATTTGTAAATAATTATAAAATTAAACAAGCAGGATTTTCGGTGGTCATTATTATATATCTTTATTAATGAGAGTTAAGGAAAAGATGAAGGAAATAGTGATTAATCATTGGGGAATTTCCAGATCGTAGACAAGGAAATAGTTTACAAAATAGAGATTGGATCATCCGAAATCATCCATCATTCAGAATTTTAAACCTTTATAAAAAGGAGAAAAATCATTGACATCGACTTTTGGCTTCATATATGAAACAATGAAGAAATTGAGAATAGAACAAACGGAAATTAATTGTGATAAAAAGTACTTTTGAGGAAGATTTCATAATTGGTTGAATTATAAAATGGTGATTCATATTCTAAAAATTTATTAAATAAATAAATAATATAAAAAAAATCTTTATAATAAACTTTGAATTAAAATGTTATTGAAATGAGACATCTAACCCAGGGGTTGTGAACCTTTTTATTTCCATAGGCCACGTTGAAATTTGTCGCCTCCAAATGGGGCCCCAGTCAAAAAGTATTTTAACATTAATTAATTTAATTTTAAATCTTTTGTTTATATACAGTTAGTAATTAAAACAATGTTTATAATCAGTCTCCAGATTTGAAAAATGCAGCTGTACGAAATATTCTGGAAAATGTTTATTATTTTTAAATCAAAATATTGATGCAAATAAGTCATCATTTCACAAATGAGTGCTCAATAATCTTATTTATTCGTTTACATACGTTTTGTATTTATGAGTGTGAATGATTGACTTTTATATTTCGTTCTTTGTACTCGGCGGGATGCTTGTACAGTATGGTATATATACACTTCAGTAGTTTCAAGTATTTTTATTTGTAAATCCTCACAATTCATGGTTTTTTTTATATAAATTAAGATTTATTTCGATAAGGCTCCGGAGGCCGCACATGAAGCTCCGGGAGGCCACATGCGGCCTAAATGCCGCAGGTTCCCCACCCCTGACCTAACCCGTTACTACTCACAAATAGGAAATCTTTAACATTCATCTTTTTATAATTTTTGTAAGTTTTAAAGGGTTAACTCTTTTTTATGTGCAAAGAAACCAATGACTCCTCTTGTTCCTTGGATGTTTCTATAATAGAAGTTCCGATTAAGATAATCAGTAATCTGTCTTTTGTGTGGCGGATGCACAAAATGTAATGAAAAGTCTTAAATAAGATTGTAAAAGATTTTACGAATACTTTAGTTCCATTTATTTATTAGGCATTATAAACTTTTTATTAATAGAAAAATAAAATTCTATAATAGAAATATGGGCAATGAAATTGATTTTAGTGTTATAATGTGCAACAGTGATTTATGTGAAGGAATAATCAATATTTCACATAAATAATTCACGGAAATATTTTTTATTCCATTAATTTCATATTTATTTACTCTTTAATATTTTACTATTTTTACTTTACTGATTTACTTTCCTACAGGTGTTTTGGGAAATTTTAAGTAATGAAGAAACTAATTTAAATTTTATAAAATGTCATTAAAATTTAATTTTTAAAATATTAAAGCCAAGAGAAATTTAAAAATTACGAAAAAAATAGGCATTATTTAAAAATTGCGAAAAAAAATGCATAAATTAATTCACGCGAAAATTTTTTACATTATTTAAAATTACGAAAAAAAATGCATAAATTAGTAAACGCGAAAATTTTTTACATTATTTAAAATTTGAAAATATTAACTGTCATATTATGAATTCAGCTAGAGATCTCACCTCATATTCTTCAGCCTTTGAATTAAACTCAGAATATGATTCTACAGAAGAATTTTTATTGCTATACGGGCATTATTCAATGATCAATAAGATTAATTACAAAGTCAAGCATAGAAATAAGAGCAGATTTTAGACCGATTGAATAGTAATCAAAACACGGCAATAATACAAATTGCGCCCGATGAAAATAGGTTTAAAATGCTTTACATAGCTTGGGAATTTACAATCAAATTCTATCAATCTTCTAGAAAAATGATAACTGTTGACAGAACCTTTTTATTAGGTCCAAATAAAGTAACACTTCTGACTGTTGTTTCTCATGACGGAAACAACAAATTAATTATATTGGCGATTGCGATATTAGAATGAGAAAATTTAGAAAGTTGGAAGTTTTTCATTCATAATTTAAACTTAAGTTTGAATCTTAACAACAGCGATAGCATAATATTTTCCGATAGAGATAAGAGACTGTTAAGAGCATGTGATGAAATTCTTTCATTAGCTCATAAAGCTCATTGCTCGCGCCACTTAGCGCATAATTTAAAAACAAGAAATTCAATTCTTCTGAAACATTATTGGCAAGCTGTCAATACCTATGATGAAGATTGTTTTTTTGAACATTTAGAGGCAATAAGAAGAATAAACGAGGAATCATATGATATTTTAATCAAAGCCAGATTCGAGAAATGGACTAATTCAATTTTTCCCATAAGAAGATATGGAAAACACACTTCAAATCCAGCTGAATCGATGAATTCTGCAATAAAGAAGTTTATAGATATGGATATATCTAATTTCATAATTTCTATAAAATTACACTATGGAAATGATGAATTTGAGAAGAAATGAAGTTTTAATAGGAAGAATAACCAAGGTATCTGAATCGAAACTAAAGAAAAATTTAGAAAAGGGAATATATCTTTCTTGTTGATGATAAGTGCCTAGTCAACATTCGAGATAAAAGTTGCGATTGCAAAGAATATTTCCATTTAGGGATTCCTTGCTCTCATATTTGCTCAGTTATCTACTTTCTCCGATTAGATTTATATAGTTTTGTTTCTGAATACTATTATAATCAGAAAATTAGGCAATCGTATGAAACTAGCATTCTTTCTTTAAGTGCGAAAAATCTGACGAAAGATAATGTTCACCCACCTAGAGATAAAAGAGGACGTGGAAGACCAAAAATCAAGCGCTTAAGTGCTTTCTGAAATTAAATTTTCGTCTAATATATTTTTGCATGTCTTATTTTTGAAATTGAAATATAAACTCTACGTAAATGCTTAAAATAATATAAATAAGTCGCTTTTTTTTTGAATATCTAATTTTTTTCGTGTTTAGTAATTATTTCATAAAATTTCCGTGTTTAGTAATTTTTGCATAAAATTTTCGCGTTTACTAATTTATGCAAATTTTTTTCGTAATTATAAATAATGCATTTTTTTTCGCAATTTTTAAATAATGCTTATTTTTTTCGTAATTTTTAAATGTCTCAATTTTAAAACCTTCTGAATACGGCAATACGAGCGCAAATTTAGACTTAAATTTTTTTACACTTAAATTAAATTTGTTTACCTTACCATCCAGCTTACCCACAAGAGTCAAATTACACAACCACACATTCTGAAACATGGATCCTTAGGATTTTTAATAAATTTATCTATAGTATCTTTCAACAATTTACTTTCATATTTGGTTTTAGGGGCATTTAAAAATTACGAAACAAATAAGCATTATTTAAAAATTTTTTTTAATTTGACTGTTGTGGGTAAGCTGGATAGTGAGGTAAACAAATTTAATTTAAGTGTAAAAACATTAAGTCTAAATTTGCGCTCGTATTGCCGTATTCAGAAGGTTTTAAAATTACAAAAGGAAAATAAATAAGCAGTTGAGTCATTAATTCATGTAAAGTACACCAGGGGTTTCAAACTCGGTTTATACAGAGGGCCACATTTACTATAACTGCACATCATGTGGGCCGCATAATATATTTTTCTGATACACATATATATTTCGTATCCTGTTTTCTGTACTACCGGACACTCTTCGTTTACTTTTCTTTGCTTTAAAAACATGATTATAAGTTCAGAAAATAAACACAGTATAAATAAAAACACGAACAAAACACAAATGTAATAAATAAAACAGTGATAGAAAAGTTACAACGTTTAAATGCCACAAACTATCATAAATGACTAATATTTACCATTAGACCAGAACAACTAAATTATACAAGTACCACAACTTTGCTGTAGACTCTAAAGGTAAACTTAATATTTTAAGCCAAATTTGTTTGGAGTTCTTCCTTTAAATTTTATTTTTAAGTTTTCTTTTGTTTTTTTGTACTGATATATCAAGTGGGCGGCAAGTTTGACATATCTGAAGTACACAATATATTTCTTAATAAGTTTAAACCCCCAATCGGATTGGACTTTAATAATTGGGTTTTTAATAATTATTGATAACGTGTAATTTGTGAATCTTTGTTGACAAAATCATTGAATCCAATAAATAATGCGCAAGATGATGTGATAACGTGTGTTTTGAATGTTTTTAATTAGTCTGTTTTGTCAAGGGTAGGTATAAATTTATTAAATTGTTAAATTAAATAAATTTTAAATTTTAATTTTGAGAGTTTATAGATTGTTAAAATTAAAAATTATAACAATTATATTAAAATTAAATTAAAATAGTTATGACGTCTTCAACTTCTAAATTCATAAAATAAATCAATAATAAATCAATAAAATATATTTTTCAAAAACACGCTGAAAACAATAATATTCAAACAAAACTTTCCATAACTCTCCCCTTCTTTAAGGAACTGCCCATCTCTTAAGCCATTCAATTCGTCTGAGTTTCTTTGTCGTCCCGTCACTCAATTCCACCTGGTGTTCTGACAAAAACTTTGATATGACAAAAGGACCTTCATACTGTAGTCCATCCTTGTCGCGATTTTGTGGTTCTTTCCGAACTAATACTTTCTCCCCCACCGTGAAACATCGATTCGTTCTCTTCTCTGTTTCCATCTCTTTCATTCGTTTAGCTGCTTTCTCACTGTTCTCTCTTACCAATCTATGTATCTCAACTGTATCCAATGTCGTCTGAGGCAATGTGAATGAAGGTTAATCTTCCTCCCAAAAACAATTTCAAATGGAGAAAATCCCGTCGCGCTCTGTTGTGTCACGTTGATACAAAATTCTACTCGAGGAAGTAACTCCGCCCAATTTCGCTCTCTTAGTCCACCTGCTAATGATGTTGCCAGCAAATCTCTGACTGTCCGTATTGTTCTCTCAACTAAACCGTTAGATTGATGCTGATATGGTGAACTGAACTGTTGCGTAATACCCAGTCTTCCTAGATTTGTTTTCATAAAACCACTATCGAAGTTCTTTCCTCTGTCTGACAGACAATTTCGCGGTTTTCCGAAACGGTATATCCACTTCTCCAATATGGCTTTGAAAATCGATCTCTCGTCTTGTCTCTCCAGTGCGGTCAGACTGACCATTTTGCTAAAACGATCAATGATAACTAGCATATACTTGTACACTCCACCATTCTTCATATGTGCTATATCAATGACCAACTGCTCTAAAAATTCTGAACTTATTATCGGCAACAATCGTTCCTTTGTCTTCTCCTGCACTATTTTCCTTCTGCAGCATATCTCACATTCTCTCAAACAGTTTTGTATAGTTTCTTGCATGTTTGGCCAAAAAAATATGTTGCTCATATAGCTAATTAATTTCTTTACTCCAATGTGACACATTTCAGTATGTATTCCTTTAACTAACGTATTTGAGTAGTCTATCGGCACCAGGATGACATCTTTACCATTCTTCTCTAATAATAAAAGCCCATCTTCTAATTTTATGTTGTTATGCAAATTGAAAGGAAATTTCTTTTAATTCAAGTCATTTTTTTCCTCTTCTCCCTGTAACACTCTTGTCATGTGAATGAAATCTACATCATCTTGTTGCTTTTCTAAGAGTTTTGTCATCGACTCAGTCTTCTGTAATGAGCTGATATGTCTTACTCTGGCTTTTTCTTCTTTTGCGTCTTCATGTCTAGTCTGGCATTGTGCACATAACATCCCTTTAATCCTTGATATTCCGTCCGCATTTCCATGTTCCTCTCCTTTCCTATATTGAAGATCGAAATCATATCCGGAAAGGTTGGCTAGCCAGGTTTGAAATTGCGGGCTTATCGGTTTTTTTGTGTATCTCATGAAAACCAACGCCTTGTGATCCGTTCGTACTACAAATGACTTTCCGTATAGATATTGTTTAAAATACATTACATATTCGTGTATAGCAAGTAACTCCTTCCTAGTCACACAATAACCTTTTTCATGCGCGGTCAAGTGTCTTGACCCATATGCAATTACCACTTCGGTACCATCTTCTTTAGCTTGACATAAAACTGCTCCGATGGCCCCAAAACTAGCGTCTGTATCCAGAATAAAGTTTCTATCCATTCTTGGGAAATCTAGAATTGGAGCTTCACACAACTTTGTTTTAAGTAATTCAAAACTATTGTTGCAATCTTCTGACCAATTAATCTTTTTCTCACAGCCGGACGTAGCTGCATGTAGAGGTTCCGCAATTTTCGCATAGTCTTTTATAAACTTCCTATAGTAATTGGTCATACCTAAAAAGGATCTTAATTGTTTGGCGCATACTGGTATTTCTGCATCTTGAATCTCTTGAATCTTCTTGTCGTTCGTTTTTATCCCACTTGCACTTACAGTGTGCCCTAGGAATGTCAATTCTTCTTTATACAGATTACATTTTTCTGGGTTAATTCTCAACCCCGCTAGTTGAATTCTTCTGAATACTTCCTCTAATGGTTATTGTGTTCCTCTTTGTCTTTTCCATAGACAAGAATGTCGTCGAGGTAGACAACAACACCCTTAAATAATATTCCATCCAACATTGAGTGCATCATTCTTTGAAACGTCGCAGGGGCGGTTGCTAATCCAAAAGGAAGTCGGTTAAAACAAAACTGTCCTTGCCTTGTACTGAAAGCCGTGACCTCTTGAATTTCCTTCGCCATTCCAACTTGATAATATGCTTGACCTAGATCGATGGATGTGAAATATTTTGAATCTGCCAGACAATCCAGTAAAAATCGTGTATCTGGCATTGGAAAAGATATCTTTTCAGTGATCGCATTCAACCCTCTATAGTCGACACACATCCTTATTGATCCATCTTTCTTAGCCACAATCACCAGTGGCGCGTTCCATGCACTTTTGCATTTTCTAATAACTCTCGCTTCTAATAAGTTTGTGACAAGTTCGTCAAGCTTTTGTTCTAAATGCATTGGTTGTCTTCTTGGCTGTAACATTACAGGCTCACCTACTATATTCATTTCATGTTGAACAACTTTCGTAAACCCGAGATCAAAAGTTGAAGCCATAAAAATACCTTTGAACTTCCGTAGCAATATGTCTAACTGTTCATTCTTCCTGTCTCCAAGCATTAATAATGCTTTCTCTTCTCGTTGTGAGTCCACATATGTCCTCCCTACTTGTGACGCTTCAATATTGTCTACCTCTACAGTCGAATACCAAATCTCTCCATTGTATCTACACCCCCAATGAAATCTGGACGTATATCTTTGACAACTATAACATTAATAATTCTTTTTTTCCCATTCCAATCGGCTTCTATCGTCATTGCTCCTAACGGTCTTTCCATTCCGGTCGAAAATACTCCACAAAGAGAAATTGTGCTCTGCTTCAACCTCGGTTTCCCAATCTTTGTCCAACTTTTTTCACTCATAACTGATACTGACGCTCCAGAGTCCCAAAGCATGTCAATCGCCGTCCTGTTTATTACAATCTTACTCCACTTTCTTCTGTCTGTCGTCTCATACATCTTCTGCATCATGTCTTCATTTCGCTTCTTTCTACTGATTATTGTGTCGACCCCACTGACGAAATGAAAGCAATGGGATCGTCCTTGTTTTTTTGGTTTATCCATTGATTTTTTTATCGTTTCTTCGTAATTACTATATAAATCTTCTGTGAAATCACCATTATTTCTTTCGTGATCTTCTTCGTAAATACATGCCACTCTCTTCTGATATCCATTTCTATTTTTAAGCAAAAAACAATCTCTGAATCCATGACCTTCTTTTCCACAGATTAGACATTTGTCTTTCATAGGACATTCAAAACGCCGGTGCCCTTTTTCTCCACAACAAAAACACTGACCTGGTGTCAGTTTCATTGGATGAGGCGAATCTCTTCCCTTGCTGTCATTAAATAACCTTCTTGCAATATCTTTAAGCGATACTGTAGGTATTCTTCTCTCTGGTTCTCCTGTCTCATATCGTCCTCTATACCGCTCATTTCCATTCTTGTCTTCATTTACAATTGGTACAAACCGACCATTACCAGGTCTATTCCTCTCATGATTAATCTCTCGGTGTTCGTCGCGTTGATGTGCAGTTGTCTTCACAATTGTTCTTTGGTCTCGTCTACCCTCGAATTTTCCATTTTTCATCACTGATGCGTAAGAGTCTCTTCTTATGGCATCAATATTGAATTTATTGTCATTCGTCATCTCGATCTTCTCCTGAATTTTTGCCATATCCCTGGCATCTTCAAAACTTGTCACTTTCCCTGATAAGAATATTTCTTTTACTCTATCGTCTTTCGCTCTATTTGAAATAATGTCTCGAACAATCTGTTCATCAGACATTCCAGAGCTAAATACACTTTTAACTAAACTTCTTACTCGTATTTCGAAGACTTGGAATCTTTCATCTCTCTCTTGCTGAATTTGAGCTAGTTCCACAATCTTGTTAGTAATGGTTTTCCTTACTGTAAAAGTTTCTATAAACCACTCTTTTGCCATTTCATCGGTCATCTTCGCCATTTTAGCTGCTTCCCATAACATCGATGCCGCATCTGTCAACAAAAGATCCAATGCGTCTACTAGACTTTGATCTTTTATTCTCAGCCATTCCATAATATCCTTTAGCCAAAGTTCGGCTTCAGATCCAACTTTTCCGTCAAACTTTCTGACATTAAAATTTAGCATCTCACGTGCTTGTTTTGACAAGGAATCTAACATATTCTTAGTTCCTTTCTTTTTCCCTATCGCATTGATTTCCTTGGCGTGGTCGCCAGTTATGACGTCTTCAACTTCTAAATTCATAAAATAAATCAATAATAAATCAATAAAATATATTTTTCAAAAACACGCTGAAAACAATAATATTCAAACAAAACTTTCCATAACTAAAATAAATATTTTAAAATCTGATTAAAAAGTAATAATGGTTAAAATGTAAACTATAGAAATTTAAAAAAAAGAATTAATGTGAATTGAAACTTCAATATCATTTCAATTTTCGAGTGATTGGGTTTATAATACAAGCAAAGATTTTCTAATAATAAAAATTTGGATAGTAAACAACAAATTTCTAAAAGTATTTACAAAATAAATTGAAGAAAAATTTCAACTTATCTCATCTTCAGTGCCTTGCTGTAACTTTTGTGGGCCTGTACAGATACTAAAATATTGTTTTTTTTTAATTTTATTGCATTCATTTTTATTGATTTCATTGTTCTGGTTTTTGCATTCTCAACTAGATTTGTTTGAAAGTTAAACGAATTTTGAATTTTCATCTTTGTTTTTCTTTCGATTTCTTATCGTTTTTTTTCTTTCAATTCGTGATATGTTTTTGCTACTGGAAAAGATTTTCTAATGTATTTAATATTTGAGGCCCCTCAAAAATAGTATGGCGATAGTACGGCGCTGCTCATCTTTACCATATTTTCAGTCCCAAAGTGAAATAATTTTAAACATTTTTCGCTTAGTAATCATAGTGATTAATTGTC
This sequence comes from Schmidtea polychroa, assembly GCA_959609185.1. Lineage (NCBI taxonomy): Eukaryota > Metazoa > Platyhelminthes > Tricladida > Dugesiidae > Schmidtea > Schmidtea polychroa. The sequence goes on along the minus strand of CAUHTR010004309.1, from coordinate 17,357 downwards.
GATGCTCGCGTCTGTGTGCGTTGTACTGGTTTTTGGAGGTTTTTGTGTGCGCATACAGACGCGGACAATTGTGAATATTGTCAGAGTTTGGATCGATTTCGACTCAGAGTTTTTGTTGGATGTTTTCGAATTGTGAGTTGTTTTCGAGTTGAATTTGTTTTTGGATCGATTTGAATTTGCTTTTGATTGTAGGAATTTTTTTTGAATTTCTGTTCTGTTGGGAAAATATATGATTTTTGATATTATTCGTTATAACTCAATGGAAAATAATGATGATACCTTGAATGCTTTTCATATTATTCGTCATGTTCCTGTTGGAAATACTACAAACGAAACTGATGGTTCCTTTTTTTATGACTCCAAGAGATCCTGATAGCTTTAATGGTGTTTTTGACCAACTAATATCAAATTTATTTGGTGGATTGCTGCCGCAGGATTTTAGATCCGATTCGTCAGATTACATGTTTTCAGATCAAAGTTTTGACAAGTGTGTAACGAGTATTAAGAATCAATTTGAACAAAGTGGTCCTCCACTAGCAAATGAGGCAGATATTGAGAAATTACAAGTCAAAAAAATCACCGCAGCTAATAATACAGGTTTCAGTTGTCTGTCAGATTATGAGGTGACCGATGAAGTGTACGAGTTGCTCCGTCGAGAAACGCGGACGATTATACTAAGAACCAATCTTCAAAGGACGATTAGACACATAGAAATCACATAATAACTTGACGTACTAAATATAAATATTTGGTTTGGCTAAAATGTATTGAAAAACATTTAGGAAACTTTTTTATAATTTACTGGTAAATAAAGTTAAAAATAAACATGGATGATCGTATTTGTCAGTAAGGCAGATTGAATTAATCACAATTTTTTTGAGATGAATTATGCATGGGAAATTACAACGTTGGTATATTTGCCTTTAGTGGATCACATACAAGCTTAATGACAGTTTTTAATATTTAAAAAAAGTAATTATTTTCAGCAAAATCTTTTATTTTTTGGTTACCTTTGAAAAGTCTTTTTTGTATATTTTGTTTATTTTCATTCTGACAAAAGATCAAAAGCAACCACAATTCATTTGTAAAAATGCAACTCTAAGTATTAGAAACTAATTATTAAAAGTTTTTCTGTTAACTATTAAGTCGAGCAATGTGGCTATCCTTTTGGAAACTTGTAATAATATAAATTAAATGTTTTCATTATCATGTTTTAATAAAAACTATATGACCAGCTGTCACTACTTCTTTACTATATTTGGTATCTATACCATGTATCTTCCAGTTAACAAAATCAGTTTTCTACAATATCGTGCAACTTCCAACGAAAAGCTAATCTTACTGTTTTAATAATCAGAGTTCATAAACTATTGGTAATTTTCTCCTGTTAACTTAAAACGTTATCCTCATTATCGAAAGGAACTTTTATATCTTTCACATGTTTTCATTTCTATTGTTCTGTATAATAATACCTAGCTTTCTGAAAATGAAATGGACAGTGACTTTATATTCAATATCATGTTTATTTCAAGCTGCACTTATCCACCTACATTTCATGGGCAATCTTACAGAGCCTTTACAAAGTACTCAAATTGTTCTTTAATTTGAAAATGAATCTAGTTTTGATTGAATTTATTAGTTCTTGACTTTATCTGAGAAAATTTATATAAGTTCATAGGCAAGTTTGCCGCATTCAATAAATTTAGGAAAATAAGTATTTTTTATAAAATATTTGTATTTTATTTGTTTATTAGTCAACGAATAATTAGGATTCCTTTACTAATTTATTTTTGATTATGATAATAGTTTTGTCTTTATTTCGTGTTAAAATATTTCTTTTTTTAATTTCGTTCTAAATTTTTTTTTTCATCCTGCTCAGTGATTTAGTGAATTTATCAATTTTTTCCCCAAATCAGATATATTTTTCATGAGAAATATAGTTTAAATATTTCTTTTCTTTTTTATTCTGACAAATTATTAAATGTTTAATCATTAGAATTTATTGTGTAAAAAGTGTCAATTTGTAAGTGTATTAGGTATTCGTCAAAATTTGTTATTATTTCAAGACCTTCAATATTACAATGAGCGCGGAAGTAATTTTTTTAAATAATTTTTTGATTATCTTCCGTTTACTTGGTTTTATTCTCAGAATATTAAACTCAGAATATGATTCTATAGAAGAATTTTTATTGCTATACAGGCATTATTCAATGATCAATAACTTCTTTAACAATCCAGTATTATGGAGAGAAAAGTACAATTTCTAAAGTGAATAAGTGATGTTTATATAGGTTTTATTTTTTGGCTAACCTTTATGCATACTTAAGGTGACCATATTTTTGAATTGGCAAAGCGGGACAACTTTGAAGGAGGATATCAACAAAAATTTTCATATAGAATAAAAATAATATGGTAATATTTTTTGATTTTTAACATATGTACAATTTATAAATATAAAAAATTGTATAATATTTTATTCCTTGACATATTTTTTATTTGAGTGAATTTGTTTCAGTAGATTGCTGTCATTTTTTAAAATATTGTAAAAATTTTATTTTTATACTTCTTTCTAAAATTTCTTTTAAGATTAGGGTCAGTGATATACTTTTTGTTATCGATATAAAATTGAAGACTACGAGTATTTTAAGCTAAGTTTAAGAAAATTTATGTATTTATGAAATATATAAATAAATTACTTACCTTAATTTTCTATGGTAAGTAGCAGATTTGTAATATTTATTTGTTTAATTAGCTTCCTAGCACGCAGTACGAACACGAAGTGTATCATCTGAGAATCAAATACAATGTAACTGGGTAAGAAAAGCAATAATTTAGTCTTAGTAGTCCGTAGGATTTTTAGAATGCAAAACAATGATTTTCATAAATATAAAATTTAACTTAATTCTAAAAGTCGGACTTTTGAAAAACGTTGCGGGACGCGGGATAAATCGTGAAAAATCGGGACTGTCCTGCCAAAAGCGGGACGTCTGGTCACCTTATGCATACTCCAGTATCCAAAATTCTACTACTAGATATTATTCTCAGTTATAAAAAATTATAAGTTCATTTCAGCCCCATCTTCAATTATTTATATTAATTGTTTCATTCATTTATAATATAAACAAATTATTAAAACCTCTTTACTTAATTAATTAATTATTTTTATTATTTTGTTTTAATTATGCAAGTGGAAAAAATTTAATTTATTTATTAATCTAAATAATATATAGATCATGAATAAATAATAAACAAGAAATGAGATTTCCAATAAAAATATTCGTTAATCATCACAAAAAAATAAAAGGATTTCAATTTACAGAGAAAGATTCATCAATTTCGTTTGGGTTTCCGCCTGACGATCTTGTTTCTGGAAACAGTTCAACCTTTGAATCATTTGTAATGCCCGATTTCTAAACTGATTGCCACCGACACAATAAAAGACCCAATTCCAGGAACTGCTTAAATAGCAAAAGCTCCTGAGAGTATAATAAATCGTTTTGTGCAATTGCTGTGGAATTGACTTGTTGACTTTGTTGCCGCCCGCGTTGAGATAAATTTGATAAATTAACAATGGGAAATTGCTAATAAAATATAAAATATTCATACTAATCAACAGGCGAGTAACATGCCAAGCGTTGTCATTATTATGTTGCGCTCGCTGCCGAGAAGTGCTACCGACCAATGATTGGGACTGCGACGCCAATATTCCAACCTCACTAGATGATTTAAATACAACAACACTAATACCAATTGTTGACGTTATCATTGTCAATAATGGAATTATGCCTAAAATTGTCATATCTAGTATTGTAATTAAACTATATAAATTATCGTGAATCGGTGAACAATCAATTCCATCATGATCATCGTCAAAAAGTTTCCAGTAGAGCAAATACGGCAACATCGGACCCGTTAAAACGATAGTTACAAAACCCCAAACCGAAAACACGAGTTTATTCGTGAATATTCTTTTCGCTTGAAGGGGTTTGAGGATGCATATCAGCCGTTGAATTGACATACAGGCCTGCATGTAGCCGGACCAGTAAAAGAAATAGTTAGACAAAAAATTATGTAACTTACAAGTTGTCAATGTTAAATCTCGAATGTCCAATTTAAACCATATTTTAAAAAGCATCCTCAAAGCGTCAAATAATAGAATCATCAAATCTCCAATGCAAATACTCAGCATCCAAATTAGCACATTTTTCGGAAATATTTTTGATATAATGAGAAAAATTCCACAAACTATTCCTCCAATAATTCCAACGAAAATGATTACAGGCAAATACCAACTTAGATAATATTTTTCCAAATTTAAATAATAAATTTTATAATAATTATATTGCGCTTTGGTAAAATTCCGATTGATGCTTGAATTGAATCCGATATTCATGATTTATTTGTTTTTCAGTTACTCATTCCAAGCTCAACAGGCCAAGTTTCGTTGATGGTAATTATCGATTTCAGGGATTTTCGAATAATTAAGATATTTATATAACGAGAAATGATTGGCTAATAAACAGCCAATGATTTTGAGGCAGAAAAATAAAATGTAAAATTCGAATTAATATTTGTTAGCTAGATTAAAAGTTAATAAAAAAGTTCATAAAATTAAAATAAAATTTACTTTCATTCATTGCTATTTTACTGAAATCTAACATGTTGACTAGAACAGGGCTTTTCAAACTTTTTAAACTAGGGACCCCTAATTTTTATTACGCTTAGTTTACGGACCATTTTACTAAAAAATTACTATTTTGTTTGTAAAACCTGATATATAATTATTAATATTTTTATAAAATTAAATTTATTAAAAAGAAATTATTATAGAACATTAACTAAATTGAATCAATAGTGTGCATCTTATTATTTGTTTAAGAATATTTAAAATCGATACGGACCCTCATAAAATTGCTCAAGGACCCCTTGGGGTCCGCGGACCCCAGTTTGAAAAGCCCTGGACTAGAAAGCTCTTTGATAGACTGAAAAAATAATAGAATTTTATTATTAGTCGAACATTATATTGTCAAATAAAATCTATTTCTTTTCTTTTCATTTTCATAAGACTATAGACTAAAGATAGGTTACCTTCACATAGCTTTTACCCACTTCTGGTAAATTCCAATAATTTATATAAAATATATACAGCCTTTTTCAAGTGTTAGTAACAAACTGAAATGGGTCGAATTAGTTTCTAAACGTATCTAATAATTTTTAAGATTTCGAAACTAATTTAAATATATTAAAATTTACTAACGGCAACAACACAAGAAATTTAAAATTTAAGGATTATTTTTAAAACAATTAAATATAATTTGTACTTAAAAACTGTAAAACAGCATTTAACTACTTAACAGTCTAATTTTTTTTCGAAAAAATGTCCAAAAATTGTCACTTTTTTTTAATTTTATTTGAATCTATTTACCTATACAATTAATTAAATTTACTTAAAAGTCGGATTCGTGAAAATCACTCTCTACAAGTCAAAACAGAATTTGCCCGAATGAGGCTCGGGCATGTCAACAAAATCAATGACCGAGTCACGCTAGTGCAAAACTGTTAAGGGGTTAATGAACTCAAACTGGCTTTATCAAATACCCTAATTTTGATGTGCTTCGATAATTTATTTTGGATACCGATGTCGTTTTGACATTAAAGGCATTTTTCTGTCACAGATTGATGACAATGGCAATAAAAGAGTAGCAGAGCATGACTCACACACACAATAAGCAAACATCAAATTTGTTATTGCATTTCAATAAAAGAACTGTTGGCAATTTACTATTTACTTCAAGCATTATTTATATGCACAACGATTTGAGCTAAGAACAGACCACAAGGTAATTACTGTTATGGTTACTGAGAAGAAGCTTATAAACTTTCTGAATAGTTGAGATATGGGCATTAAATTTTGCAAAGGAAATGAGCATTCAAATGCTGATGAGCTAACTCGCGAAAAATATGACAAATGTACACAATGTATGGAAATTCATGGAAATCCAAAAAACCGCAAAATCAAAATAGAATTATTAGCAATATCAGATAATAAACAAGAAATAAAAATGGCAACCGAATAATGAAGAATATGAACGTCATCGACCCTCGATAATGAAAAATGATGAGTAAATTTAAAATGCATGATAGAATAGTGATGACGAAGAAAACGAAATAGGGTTACTCAATGAAAATAGAGAACATTTTATCAGAGAAATTTATCTAAAGAATGGCTATCTTCAAACTCTGATTCCGGTAACTGTTTTCCAATTCGATTAATCTAAATAAAACTAGTACGATATTTTAATAATTATGTAAAATAAATATACTTCATGAGAAGTTATGTTTGCATACAAACATGGTTATACTAGTACTGTTCGATTTGCCCTCATTTTCAAAATCTCCATATATTATTAGTAGTGCTTCTTATTTCCCTCAATTTTTAAATCCGGGGATTCCGGAATGAAATTTTAATCTTTTGCTAAATCAATTAATTTTCCACTATCATCGCATATGTTATACATGATGTTGAAATTCGTAAATTTTCCACTATTATTTATACAACTTCATCCTATTCATGATTGCCAACCCACTATTTTTTTGATTCAAAGAAAATTAGAAATAAAACTTACTGATGAAGTTGATTAGATAAACGGCGTGGAACAAAATCCAAATTCAGTCACCTTTTTTTTACTCCACATCAGTGGTTCTCAATTAATATAAAAGCGCGGAACACCATTCACATGATTTTTTTACGCGTAACACTGACAAAAAATACTTGCCTACAATGAGTGACCAATCACAAATTACTATAAATCTGTCGTAAACGTAAACAATGCCTTCTTATAAGCAAAGAAAATACCACGCGCAACAATAACAAGCAATAAAAACACTTATATTTGTATGTTTATATATCTGTGTAACGGCTTTCTTATTGAATCATCTTATAAAAAAATTAATTGAGATTTTTGATGATATGTATCTTAAATGCAAATTTAAGATAAAATGTCATATTTTTTCGCGGAACATGAATTGAGAACCACTGCTCCACATGCTTTAATAGCTTTACTGCGGAATATATTTTCCTGTGACGAATATTTATTTTTAAGGGTTAAACTTTTTTCTTTTTACAGTAAGCTTAATTCATCTTTAAACATTATGTTATTTTAATTTAATTTAGAATCTAAAATAACTTTCGGAATTTAAAAGAAATCTTAAAATAAAATTTTCGGGACAGCCCTTTGAGAAGTATTGATATTTTGTCAGAAAAGAAATGAATATAAAGGAAAGTGAAAAATGAAAATAGATCAGTGATTGAAATTAAATTGCTTTATAAACGAGATTATATTATAATTAAATCATTCTGAAAGTCATAAAATTTCACACAAGTAATTGTTAATTTATTAAATAATTCAATTTTTGCCAATTTTCTAGCGTGTTCTGTTACAGAATCAGAGTTTATGGGAAATGCCAATTGAAAGCTGTTGGGAATTATTATCATTTGAAACTCGAATAATGAAGGAGAAGGATTTTCCAAATTTTTTGAAAACAAAAATAATTTTTATTAGCATCCGCTCTTTTTAAAAAATCATAAAGCTTTCCATTTCAAACGAACAAAAATAAAGGAAATTGCTCTCAATAAAATTTCATTTATTAATTATTTTAAACAAATAATTGAAATTGACAATAAGTAAACTAAATTTGTATAATTCTGATTGTTGAATATTTACTGAGGTAATTTTATAAATTTATTGTCAAACTGATTTTTGTTATGAAACATCAAAGGGTCTGACTCAGTGGTTTTACCTTTTATGACTAATGTGTTGGGCATACAATTTAAATAAAATTCTATTTATAATAAAATACGATATCCGATAATTAATCTAAAATTTTTAAAAATACTGACCATCCTGTTAATAAAGTCCAAAGTCATTAAATAATGTAAAATTGACAGCATTTCGACTTTAAAATGCAATTGATGATGTTGACAGAGGAAATGCACATGGCGGATCAAGTCACGTTGATGATCCAAGTGTTAAAACTCAAGTTAGAAAAAAAAGTTTCAAGAAAATTCATTAAGGTATTAACAAAAAAATTAATTAAAAATTTTATACCATAACATATTAAAAAACATTTTTACATGAGTTTACTTCTTGTGTTATTTCTTGCAAATTCAATTTAAAATTTCCTGCTTTACATGCATAATGGTTATATTTTTTAATCTTGCTTCGATAATAGTAATAACTTTTTACGTGCTTTGAAAAAGAAAATTTACTTTTTCAAGATGCATTCGAAAATATACCAGAAATATTTTGGCGGCTCGACAGGGGTCTAGTGTGGTTTTTATGGAGTCCTCGATTTTTAGAAATATTATAAAATGGTCAAATTTAACTCCATTTTTCTTCTATTGATTAATTCGAATCAAAAATATTTGAAAGGCTCTACAACTATTTAATTCGTTCGAGTTTTTTAACATAAAATATTACAACATATGGCATGACATTTTTTCTTACTTTAAATTCATTTCCGGCATTTTTTTTTCATCAAAAACACTTTTGCTTTTAGTTTTAATATTATGAGAGTTTGGTAGGACCGTCTCAGTTCTTCCATTGAAATAAACAGAATTTTACATCCCAGGAATCGTACTGGTGGTCTATAATCCGACAAATTTTTGTATACACAAAAATCATGAAAATATTAATTTGACACTTCTTGTATGCTAATTATTGATTTTTACAATAAATTTCTTTTATTGTATTTATTTTTTTAAAAATCTGTTTTTAAAAAAACACTCATTTTTGTATAAAAAACGTTCATAGCCCCAGAGCTATTATAACAAAATTTCGTTAATTATATTCTCACAACTTTCGGTCACAAATTTAATGTTGGATTAAATATTTCTATAAAATATTTGTTATCATTAAATTAATATTTAATAAATTTAAGCAGTTTTAAGCCTTTTTAGCAGAAACTCTTTTAATTTAATTTTCCAGTAAAAATTTTAATTGAAGTCTTTTATTTTGCCGATTTTTTGGCTAATTATGCATTTGTTTTATTCATTACATTTCTACAAAATTATGAGGGCAGTTTTAACTTCTTAAACTTCGTATAAAATCGATATTAATTACTTGTAAAAATGAAGATGTTTTAGTTATAATGTTACAATCCATTCAAACAAAATATTATAATTATATTTATAGCAACAGAATATCTAACAGTTAGAAATAATTAACAAATAGTTTTAGTCTAAAAGATTTTTTTTGCATATATTACATTATGAGCATAATTTGTATTATCATATCAAGGTGCACTGCTGAGTCTGGACGCGTTTAATATTTGTTAAAATGGTAATTACATTTATGATGCTGTATAAATGACGTGATTAATTCAAATATTTGAAACACAAATTTTCTCTTTGTATATGTATTTGTATTATATAATATTTTATGTAATTGAACTGGAAACAAATAAGTGAAAATGGTTTAATAGTAGTGCCGTTTTAATTTTTAAGTGTCAATAATTTGAAATTTATTCAATAAATATTTGTGAATTTGTGAGTAGTTCAATTTATTAAAGAAACCGGGAAATTTCAGGAATTAACCAATGAGGATTGAGATCATTTCCGGTTGGTTTGAATAATTTTCAATGTGTCGATTTTTATGTGTCAGGAAATTTCACAAAATTACTGAATAGATTTTCTATAGAAATTTAAATTTTTGTAATGAAATTATTGATGGGAAATGGTTAATATTAAAATTAAAATTTCCAATTGAATTTTAGAATAAAATTTTATACTGAAAATATTCTGAGAAACTTTATAATCAATAATAAAATATAAACCTTAGTATGATAACGAACGTCATATATGAACAAATGCGAGATGCTTAGGAATTTTGTTGCGACCCTCGCCTTAAAGTCATTAAGCTTTAGAGGGTGCATTTCCGACACTCACTTAATCTCTATCTAGTGAACTGAAATGGATCCTTATTTTGGTTTGATTAAAATTTCGGTGTGAATATAAGATCCTCAGTTATTTCAAGTAAATCTTCCAAGGGTAAAATGACCTTTTCTTCGATTGCTATCTTGTAAGTTTTCCACTCAAATAACCTATAGTCTTAACACTTGAAATTAAATTTTAAAACAGCCTTATTCACAGCAAACCATGAAGAAATTTATAAATACGATTGATCTTTTGAAGGTCGAAAACCCAAACAACGATGATTTATAAGTTCCAAACCTATTTGCTTTATTAAAACGAAATCATATAAGCATTCATGATCATCGTGATGACTTTAAAAAGTTTATATTTAATTTACTTCTGATACTCATCGTGTCGTACTCTTTATAGTTTTACGTATTAAGAAAATTGATACTCCAAAAATTGGCCGCATTTGAATACCTAGCATTTTTAGTTTCAATATCAGATTTTATTTGTTTTGTAGTAATTAATCAAGACTCTTAAGAATCGTTTGCAGTGGAGCTGGACCGCTATAAACAAGTGTTCAAAGGTTTTGTTTTCTCATCATTTATTAATACAATAAAAAACTTAATTTTGTTGTGCTAGAATATAAATTATATGGAATTGTTAGAGTAGATATTAAAAATTTTATTAATAAATAATTAATAAATAATAAATAAAGTTCTCAAAATAATGTCGGATTAGCAATTTTTAAAATTATAGAAATATTTATTAAAATTATAAAGTGATGATTTCGTGGTAGCAATATTAATTAAATGTTAACCCTTTGAACCCTATAGGTCGCTAAACCGGCTTTATTTAGCGAGTATATACTCTAATGGCCGGAATATCGCCAGGGAAGAAAAATACCGAGACGATACTTTTGACTCATTAACGACGTCATTGCGAGGTAAAAGGAGGGAACAGAACTTGTTTTAGCATGACCTAAGTACTAAAGTGTTCCTAGGTCGAGATTGTTGTGTGCAGGCGTGCTAATGATTTTACATACATTCTGAAAATATTGCGTGTGGATTTAGTGTACCTGCTTTTGATATGTAGATTCTGAAAACTTCGCACATTATATTTTTATATATATTTTAAGCCAATATTATTTTTTGTCAAAATTAATTCAGGACCTCAGGGTTATCGTACTTGTACAATAAATGCCTCAGAGTTCAAAGTATTAAACAAGAAAATGATAATATAAGCCTTTTGCTGCAAAGTATATAAGTAGATGAATCAATGGGCACTGCTGGATCAATCCCCCCTGCTAAGGATTATTTTCCCTAAAATTCCTAGTACTTTGATGTAGCTCAACTCAAATTTCATGATTTTTCACGATTTTCAAGGTACTTTCACGAACTTTTTCAGAGTTTTATGTTGGTTAAATTGACTTTAGAAACAGTGCAGGTCAATGTAGGTCAAATCAAAATTTAGTAGGTCGAATCAACTTTAAAAACAAACCACCACTGGATCAAATACGTACACACTATATAGTTTTAATATAAAATATATACGGGGTTTTTGTAAGGTTTTTGTAAGCCCCTGCAAATTTTCCAAAGTGACCCTCTATCCGCACTAAGTTAATAAACAAACTGTTCGATTTACCATAAGTATGCATGAAGTTATTGATTCGATAGAAGATTCCCAGTTTTTTAATGTTTTATAAAAGACTATGATAAGGAGATAACAAATGTATTGAGATCAAACACTTATCCTGCGACATTTAAGAGATATGAAATCATTTATCAGTTGAGAGTAGTCAAGATCACGACTGACTTCATTTTCAATGGCGATAATAGCTAGACCACTTAAACGCTCCTGAGACATTGTTGAGTGGAGGTAACTTTTAATCTGCTTTAAAGTTTAGAATGATCTTTCTCCAGAAGCCACAGTGACTGGAATTGTTAAGAGCACATGTAGACCAATAGACAAATTTGGATACAAGTCGATCACAATCCATTTTGAAAATTAATTCCAACATGCCCATAGCATTGTTTTCTTCTGAGTATGCTGCAAGGAAACATGTGATTTCCCGTTGGAGATCTTCCATTGCTTCAGTAAATATTTTACAGCACTTCACCATTTTCATAACAAGTCAAAACTAATCAAAAATCCAAAAATCCATATGATTTGCGATATGTGAAAACTTTCTTCCGGAATGACCAATGCCACATCGGTGAGAACGATAAAAAACTGTTGCTTCACCTTCAATTTTACATCTGAAGGGGTTTCATCTGCATGTTCATAGTAAAACTGTGTTTTGGTGCGCCTGAATCGTTTAGTTAAACTACATGGGAACGTGAATAGCTTCTGCAATTTCCTTATCATCTCTTTCAGCATCTTAAAGCCACATTCAAGGAAAAGCTGCAAAATTTCGCAGGTAGCTTTCAATTCGCGCAGGAAAGTATCAAGAAGGACTTTGGAAAAGCTTACTATTTCTAAGGTTTGAAATCGGACCGCTTTTGTGGTGTCAATACGACACTCTATAAGGTTGATTGAATGGCTACACAAGGATTAAAAAGAGCTTTCCTGTTCAACTGCAGCAGCTGAGCTTGTATTCCGGAAGGTTTTGTTATCATATTAGCTCCATTATCTTAACACTAAGGTCGAATATTTTCAAGGGACAATTGTAATGTGTTTGTAAGACGGTGGGTAAATGCTTGAAGCAATTCCTGTTCAGTTATATCCTTCAAACTCAGGAATCCTGTAAAATGCTCCTTAACTGTCACTGCAACATAGTGTTTACATTCCACGTGTCTCAGGCATACAGAAAGCTGGTCTTGATGGCTTGTATCTGGCGTGCAATCCATTATTACAGCAATGTACTTCGATTCGTTTAACTTATCAAAGATAACTGTTATGATTCGGTTGGAAATTATTAAAATGAGTTCGTTCTGGGTCTTCGTGGAACCACTTGATAAGGTTTCATAAATTCACATTTTGTGTAATATATGATCACTAGAGTCCAGAACGATACCCGAGGAACAACCTGAAGCGTGCAAAGGAAAAACATGTGAATTGAAACATACATCATTGTTATTCTCGTAAACATTTTCATTGTCATTATCATCAAAACTTTCATTGGTGCATTAAATGTCTCTAATATAAATTGAGTCATGCATTCTCTGTCAGCTTTGGGAATATTGAAACGAACTTCTCGATCAGGTGCGATAGATATAACATGAACAAAGATATCTTTAGAGCTACTACAATTGTCAACACTTATGATTCATATCCATTCTTTAAGTTACACCATTTCATAATGAAAACGAAAGTTTTTAAAAATCTTTATTATATGCAAAATACGCGCGAAACTCTTTTTTCAAACAAGCTTTTCTTTCGAACAAAAAAAAAGCTGCTGGAGCATAAATATTTTCTGGACCATCATCAATAGTCATCATCCCCAAAAAATGTGTATGCTCCAGATGCCTGTGTAATGTAAAAAATACAAATGTGATGTGAAATATCCAAATCGACATTATTTGTTTTTCCTAAAATGAATTTTTAATTTTTATTAATTAAAATATAAATAATTTTTTCATTTTGGAATTTATATTGGATAAATCCAACAAATTTTCATTTTCCGTGATGGCTACCCAGTCTCCCATAAAATAATCTAAAAAGTAATATTGATAAATTGTAACCATTTCCATTGACCCGAAATATTTGGGCACTAACTTGCCTGCTTTCTAAAATAAATAAAATATTAATAAATAGAAAAATAAAAGTAAAAATATACCATTTTCTCTTAATACGACGGATCTTCTATTATTATTAATAAACGACATTTTTATTTGTGAGTATAGTTTTTAATGTTGAAAAATAATTGTGATGAAAAATGTGATTGCAAATGTTTATAAAGGGAAATTAGTTTTTGATAATCAACCAATCACCATTGAGCAACATACATGTTTTACACACGTAATTATAGCAATACAGACAAGTTGGTGAGATATATTTATTAAGTACACCTAATATAGTTTTTTTGCAAAGTTTTTGAAAATTGAGCTTGAAGCGTGTATGATCCATTATATTGAGTTTTACTTTGAAATATTATCTTTTATCTCCAAATATTTGTTCCTTATAAAATGAAGAAGCAACTTTGGCATTAGAAAATTGTACAATTTCTTTTGTTTTCAGTTGATTAATTGCATTTATAGAATTAAGACCCATTTGATGACCAGCTAATACTGATGGATCTACACAAACTCTTCTTACAAGTGATTTTGATTCAACTACTTGGTAGATTGGTTAACCAGCAGCACTAGTTAGTGATAATGCAGACTCAGATCTTTTCAATAAGATCTTTACACCTCATGTGTACATTAACTCCAGGAAGTAAATATTTCGGTGTATCCATAAAGTCTAGTTGAAGGATAAGCACATATTGAAAACCTTTGAGTCTTTAATTCACTTTATCCTTTCATCGTCTGTTGCCTCATAGCCCATAGAAGTAAGAAATGTATTTTTTGTATCGGAATTATAATTAATAATAGTTTCTATTAATGCTTTTTAAATGTATTTATCGTTAGTGCCTTCAATCTTGATATTAATAAATCCGAGAACTGCATCTTTAAAAAGTGTATGAAACGAGAAATTGTTCGTTATTGTAGCATCTGCATCACCAAAAGCTTTTTTATCTTTATCTACAACATTGATCTGAACAGTTAATAAAGTATCGTTCAAATTCAAATATTCATATGCAAATCATTAATATAAAATTCAACATCATTTCTACTATCTGTAATTAACTTCATTGGAAATGATTTTTCAAAAGGTGAACTTTTTAGAGCATGTTGTCAATGAAACCGTTTTGAAAAGGGATACTTTTAAAATAGACTCAATTCAGATTTTTGAAATATCTCTATAGTGTTCAGAAACTTAAAAAGGAATAGTAGAACTTTGTATAGCACCAATAAAAGTTTTATTTTGGATACTGATAACAAAGTAAAAAACTTAATTGAAAGATGTGAAAATTTCCAAAAGCGTTAAACATACGAACTGAACAAAAAATTAATATTGTTTCAAGAAGATTCTAAAATATTTGTGGTCATTCTTTTTCTCTGTATCTTTTATCTCATTTTTCTTTCACTTTCCTCTGTATATGGAAAGAAATTATTAATCAAAAGAGTAACATCTTTACAAAATGAATATAATGTGATTAGTGAGTTAAGAATAGAAAATTGAGATTGTTGATAAAGTTTGGATAAAGAAAAATATTATACTGGTACAATTATTGAAAAGGATCACGAAAGAAGTTATATAATAAAATTGAATACCGGCTTTATTTTAGTCAAAAATATAGAATAGCTCAAACATTTTGAAAGAAGTATGCAAGGGTAAATATTAAAAATTTAATTAATAAATAATTTATTTTAAACACTTGAATTAATAATGCAGAATTTCCAAAATAAAGTTGTTTAAATATCCTCAAATTAGTAGATTTTAAAATTACAGAAATTTGCTATTATAATATTTTAAATAAATGGATGTCCTTACTCGATCTAAAAGAAATGTTATAAAAAATTTTATCGGTAGGATTCATAACGGAAAATACCATAGATCATATTTTAAATAAAAACTTTTAACTAGTTTATCAAGTGGACTGATTTGGTTATAAGTGGTTAGGACTATTACCCTGTGCTGTTAGGATAGAGTGTCTCAAGACTTGCTCACGTGTCTCAATCTTGTATCATTTAATAATTATATATCATCTATCTTATTATTATTATTTTATGTAAATATAACGAAATCTTAATTTTATTAGACAGTTTGTTTCAAAAAGTTAAGATAATTATTTAAAAAAATATTTTGTTAAAAATGGCAAACAAATGCACAGTAATCTTAAGAGGTTATAAGACCCAACAAACTCTAACTAAAATAAATTGAGTTATGAATCTGTAAGGTCAGATAAGACTTTATTACTGTTACTGTCTCTGAGGACTAGACATATAGGATACCCTCCAAAACTGATTTTATTTGTTATAAATGACACAAAGTTGTGTTAAGGTTGGTTGGTAGTAAAAAAGGATTTTTATACAACTAAGTGGTTGAACATCTTTATTATATTAGTGGAATAATTATTACACCCAGGAAACTCTGTAGTTTCGATTATAAGGGTAAAAATGTGAGGCTTATCAGAATTACTATAAAAGTTAAATTCTGCAAAATAATGCATTAGTTTTCTATAAATTTATTTAAAAAAATTATTTCCCTCTAAATATTGGTAGCATTTAGGAACTTTAGAATATTAAGTGATTTTAAACTACTTTTTCCCAGCTATCCAGAAAATGTTTATTTATATGGTAGCGAGCAAGAAAATATCCTCAAGACTTTATTTAAGCAGTAAAAAAACATTTTTAAAGTAATATCTTTTCAATGAACATAAAAATATAAAAAGTTCCAAAGACTTCTCAATTTTTCCTGTGACAAAACAAGCCGACTCGTTTTTCTTAATACAGATAAATACAATACCTTGTTTGTAAATCAAAATCAGACAAGAAAAGACAAAAACATCCTGTAGATTTCTATTAAAAAATAATTGATAAAACCTGATCAACATTGAAATCAGAAGTTTGATAATCACTTAATTCGTAAAAATTTTAAATTAATTAATATAACTTTTTATCTTTATATGTGGTGCCTAATAAAAATGTTGACTAATAAAAATACCAAAATAATTATAATTTTTTAATATAAATTATAAATCGGTTTATTTATTTTTAAAAAAACAGAAAAAATTAACAGAATTTTTATTAAAATGGAAAATAATATTTTGTTAGAATATATTGAAGATTAAAATGATCCAAAGAAAATTCTATGCGTTGAAGAGGTCCATTTAGCTTCGCATAGGGGTCTAAAGCCTGTTTATAAAGAATTGCAACTCAGATATTATAATATTAAGCAATAAGACGAAAAACGTGTGCTTGATATTTGTAGCCTCCGTTATAGAAGAATAGTAGAAACTACCTCATCATCCATAACACCAATTATAATAATAAATCAAATGGATCGTTTTCAGATGGACATAACTTACATATTGGATTTTTTTTTTATTTTGGTATTTATTTTATACGTATTTTAAAAAATAATAATTATTTTGGTATTTTTATTAGGCACAACAATAAAATAATAATAATGCTATTAATAATGGTATAAGTTGTAATTAAATTTTGAAATGATCATAGCCTAAGATTAATAAACAAATATTTTTATCTCATAATGATAAAATGATATTAATAAGGCTAAAAAATTGAATGATGACTGACTTCCACTTTTAGAACTTTTCCCCTTTCCATGATTTTGTTGTGGAAACCTAAATAATAAAATTAAGTAATTATTAAAATGAACAAAATGAGTTGGGGAAAGGTATAAAATAAAGGGTGTGTTGTTCTAGAGTTCT
>CAUHTR010004307.1:0-37779 GCA_959609185.1 Schmidtea polychroa | reverse complement strand
NCCCTGAAAACGACATCAATATTATTAATTTAAATTATATCCATATATGTATATATATGTGGATGTGTGTATGTATATATAGATTTATAAAATAACCTTATAAAAATACGATAACCTTCCCCCTCAAGACACCATATGAATAATGGCCACAACCCCTTTAAAGTAATAAAGATAAGATAATTTATAAAAATTATGGACAAAATTATTCAAATCAAATCAAAAGACAAAACCCAATTGTAAACTAAATTTATTAATTTCAATCACCAAATTTATTTACATCGTGGTTTCTTTGAATCATATTCATACCAAAGTCCTTCGAGCTCAGTCGATGGACCATCCCAATGAAATACATTTCCTGGAGTTGGAAGACTTCTGGGTAATTTCTTATTTTCTGTTTCGTTTTTTTTTGGTTCAATGACTTGCATATTGCCTTTGATGTAATAATGTTGGATGGCCAACTATATTCCTTGCATCTCTTTTTAAGTAGTCATTGTCAGATAATTCCGCCAGGAAGATTAGTTGGTGGAACTGACCGGGGGCAATCAAACCTTTGCATCTCATTGAATTATTATAAACTCGATTGCTAAGGAAATTAATGAGGTTAATTAATTAAATTAAGGAAGTTAATTACAATTTTCTCATTAGTGTTGTCATCCGATCTTTGCTCATTCGAGATGCCATAATATATTATTGATGAATAGAATTGTTTCGAAAAATTCGGCCAAATACTAATATTCCTGAAATATTATTAAAAAGTTTAGGATATAAATATTTAATATTTTAATTTATTTACATTATTATATCAAACTAATTATAATGATATATTTATTCGAAAATTCTTATTTAACATTAATTACAATTAATGTAATAAAACAACGAAAATTGGAAAAACGTTAAATAACTTTAACAAAACGAAAAGTGATAATGAAGTCAAACTTCCATTACTCTGGTTAAATTATTAGTTACCAACTTTTTCTAGTATTTTAACATAAGGAATTCAAGTATATTAGGAAGTTAATTTGGTCATTTGAGGAATATTATAAATTAAAAATTTAAGTAAATTAGAATTATTTACTCTTAAGAACTTTTATGAGTTTAATGAGTTTAAACTTCATATATTAATATTACCCATAATTTACAAGTGATATTTGGATTATGTTAAAATAGGTTTTAAGTTAACTTAACTAAATTGAAATTTTCTTTTGATCAGGTTATCGTGGGGAATGCATGTTATCTTTATCATTTCTATTGTTTCAGTTTATTAAGTTGTTTTTTTTTATTATTTTCTAATTAAATTCATTATTCTCAAAATTTCTTAAGGTATGTTTAATAAACTATGGCTATGTTTCACTTAATTTATATTCAAGCATCTTAGATGTGGTATTGTATGAACAGGTTTTAATAGACTAATGTATGATTCCGGATGACTTATGATCGTTTGAGGATAGAAAGTCTGTATAGGCATAGTTGAGAAAGTAATTATAATAAGGGACCTGCGTAAATCGGACATATATCTTCTAACGATAGTCCGTGAACCCATTAGAGTGCTCGACAATTACAGTGCAAGTAGTGCGCTCACTTTTTGCGAGCACTCACCCTCTTGATACAGTACCAACGTTGATCGTTCAACGGGTATCAAGCGGTAAACAACGTTGTATCTTGGGTTACGCTGGTAACAGCACTAAAGAGCAAAATATTTGATCATCAGTAACCCACCATAACTGTTGTAATTTAAATGTGAGCTTACAGTAGTAAGTAATTATATTTTAAGTATCTTGAGCAAGATACACACATATATACGCAAAACAATATCGAACCTTTTGTTAGTGCTTAGGAGGTGTGTCGTTTAAATGTTCTAGGGTTACTTATAGATTTTGATTCTACTCTTTCCTAAACGCTTTCATGATTACTTTACTTTATACCATCTGCGTGCCCATGGCAACAACATGTTGGTATTGTACACAGTGGCTGAAAATCAATGAGCAGGTGAGCTTTACTACTAGAACTACTCCCCATTGCATTTGCATTTTCGGGTTCTGGACTGCTAATAGAAGGTGTTACGTCATTGTTCATTATCTATCCCTTTCTTAGATTATTTTGTCCTTTATTCATTTAATTATAATTCTCATTACAGGATGATATTAAAGGTTAATTTTGAAAATGTTTCGCAGGGATCCACCCTTAGTATCCAGTTTATAAATGTTGTCCTCTATTTTCTGTGTTGTTTTGTTAAATCTCTTTGCTATACTCTTATAACCATCTGCAACTGCTGCAAATCATTCAATTATACAAAATCTCTAGATTCTATTTTCATTCTAGTTTTTCACATGTTTTCATTTGATTTTTCTATATTGCAATTCGAAAATAAAACTCACACCTATCAATAATTTTAAAGAAATCTAATTCTACATCGCTAAATCGATAGAAATTGTGTCAGCAATTGACCCAGGAGGCCCTGATGAACACTGCTCTAAATCCAGCTGATGTATGACTGAAGTATCACCTTATCCTTTCAGTAAAAGGACATGCAGCTTCTTTGCCTTTGACCATCGTAACCCTCGGTTCATCAATATCTATTAAAATTACTCAATACAAATTAAAATTTAAACTAGAAACGAATAATAAAAAGAAAAAAAATTAAATTGAACGTTAAAATTTAATTATTTAAAAATTACTTCATGATTAAAAATTATTTCATACAAAACAAAATCACCACAAGTACATAAAATTCATAAGAACCGAAAACTGAGAGCAAGTAAGCAAAAATATGTTGTATATATCAACTGAATCTTCAGTCGGTATTTATACTGATTTAAGTTGTACGCCCACGCATTTTCTGCTACTCTATTCAATCGAAATGCGTGTTATTTTAATTTAGAATGTTTGAAAATTTTTAAAATATTCATGATTTCCTTATCAGTATAAGTATCATGATTATTTATAAAACCTTCAACTGTGTTGTTAAAAAACTAGAATTTCAATGAACGTTTATCTTCGGAATACTTTGGACTTAATTTAACTTTTACCAAATTTTCTTTATTTCTAGTAGGACTTCCTTACTATAAATTACATATATAGAAAAAAAATTGATAAAACAATAAAGTTACCAAATGCGTTTTGTGATTTACACGGCCACAATCATATCCAACAGTTTTACTTGTAGAAATCATCAGTAATAAATAAATTTCTTAATAACTAAGTTACTTTTGTTTTTACATTTATAACAATAGAGATAGCCAATAGAATTAGCATTTTCAAAATGTGATAATAGAAATAGTAACCATGATTGAACCTTCAAAGGTCTAAGTAACTTCGAATTGTAGAGCACAAACGCCTTAATCTAAACACCAAACAATTTGGTCATCTTTCCACATGTATTTAATTTTAAATATTATTCTTGGATTTTGACCATCCATAAAAACTTTCAAAATGACCCTTGTCTTACCTTTGCTTACCTTGGATTACAATAATAATAATACTAATAATAATAATAATAATAATAATAATAATAATAATAATAATAATAATAATAATAATAATAATAATAATAATAATAAAAATAATGATAATAATACTTTGAAAATAGATAAAAACAATGGAAAAAAAACAATGAAAATAGTGAAAATATTGCTTACCTTGTATTACAACAATAAACATTCGGATACCCTGCATAAAACCCATCGAAATAATAATAATAATAATTACTTTGAAAATAACTTTGAAAATAATAATAATAATATTTGATGAAAATGTTCGTGCAACTGATGAAAATGTTCCTGAAAATAATCATAAAAATATTGAAAATCGTGAAAATATTTAAAATCGTGAAAATAATCATGAATTTCAAGTTTTATGGAATATTTAAGTAAATAATAATGAAACTTCGAAAATAAAATAATAATAATTGTTTCGACCAGTCAGAGGGGGGAATGACTTCTGCCTCTGACTGGCTGTGTGAGCATTTTTTGTCGTTATTATCGCGTCTGTGTGCGCGTGGATGTTGGAATTGTTTTCTTGTTGGTGTGCGCACACAGACGCGAGAAATGAGTATGTTATTTTCTTATATGAAAATTGATAATTGTTTTGTTGGTAAATGGTAGAATTGGTAGATTTTTCGAGAAGTTTTTGTAAAACGGTTACTTTAGTTTTGACAGGATTTGAAATTTTGGAACAAATAAATTGATAAAGTTCCTTTGTTAAAATGGCTTTAGGTGTTAAATGTGATCCTTCAGTTACATTAAATTACAACACAGATTTCAATATCCAATCTTAGACTCAACAAACAGAAGGATAGAATTATTCAATTAGAAACTGGGGAATTGTGTACTCCTTATGGAAATGCTAAAGAAGGTTGCAATGCATTATATAACTATCAGAGTACTTTGGCGTTTATTTCATGGAAACCAGAAACAATAGTCGTATGATTATGGTTGCTTCAAAATCAAAGATTGCAACCAACATCTATCCAAACAGTCTTATTTCTGCATCAAGGGATAAATTTATGATTATTTTGGGATGACTTTGAAAGTGATGTTGTTATGTCAAATGATGGTCAATTTGCATTGTCTGGATCATGGGACGGAACTTTAAAATTATTTTTCTCTGAATTATTTTTTTTGATTGTTTCATCATTCTCATTTTCTTTCTATTCCTTAAAAGATTGATTTGCCTTTTATGCCATTAGTTCCCCAATCATTTGATGCTTTTCTTCGATCTCTTGCAAATCTTTATCTAATACTGTAGTAATGTCCAAACTTTGCAATTTTTTACTAATAGTTCTCAGATATCTTAATTCTTCATCCAGAGTCTAGATTCCCTTTATGATCTTCAGATTCGTCCAACCATTGGCTGACTTCCTTCCCATTTATATCGTTGGGAATCTTGTTTCTTAATCTCGTTAATTTTCCTTTTTGCATCCACTTTTCCATAATCCTTCTTCTAAAATCTCGTCATCGTCTCCACCACTTAACCTAATCGATAGATTCAGAATTGCCACATTCTGAATATTATAATCGTGTAGCGTTTTCCTTTTGCTCAACAGTTTCTCAGCGCTATTTATTCTTTATACCTCTATTGGAATCCCTTTTATTCTATGAAGATTAATCAAAACACTCTCAATTGTTTCAGTTGCTCCCACTTAAAGAGCAAGTATACGCCCCATTACCGTCCTTACAAATATTTGAAGAGTTATTGAGCCCAAAGCAACAGTCCTTAATTTCCCTCGGTGAACTTTAATTTTTTTTGTAAAGAAATAAAACTTTAAAAATGTCTTTAAAAGGTCAAAGTAAAAATTATTCTGATTATTTCGTTTTGGCAATTAATTAATCAACAGAAAAAATGACATTAGATTATAAATTAAATGACATTTTAAATTAAATATTTGTTTTCTAAAAATAATTATTGCATTGACTGAAGAATTTTAACTCCATTAATAATAATAATAATAATAATAATAATAATAATAATAATAATAATAATAATAATAATAATAATAATAATAATAATAATAATAATAATAATAATAATAATAATAATAATAATAATAATAATAATAATAATAATAATAATAAAATAATATTAATAATAATATTAAAATATAATAATGATGATGATGATAATAATAATAATAATAATAATAATAATAATAATAATAATAATAATAATAATAATAATAATAATAATAATAATAATAATAATAATAATAATAATAATAATAATCAACAAGAAAAATCTCTCGAAAATCATTTTCGCCCCAAACATTATTTCTGATAATCACTGACAAATAAAACATTTTATTTTGTTCCAGATAATAAAACAGATATAAATTAAATGAGAACCAATTTCGGTTTCTGAATGCTTTGATGTATAACCATAGAATTCATAACAAGATAATAAAAAAGAAAATGATTCTTTAACAATTATTAAGGAAATGTTGGAGCCTGCCATAAATAAAATAACATTTTCATATAGAATACATTGCCTGAATTGTAGCACAAAAAAGAATGGAAAAACAATAAACCTTTGAAATATGTAACTAAAGTTTGCGATTTTTGTTACGACGCAAATTGTACGAAGTGTAATGAATATTTATCTTCAGTTATTTTAGATTAAATTATTTTCTTTTTCAGATAGCAGCTTTCATTTACCCCCGATTCTGCTTCAATTGCTTCTAGAAAATCATTTCCATCATTGTATCAAACTCTACCTCAAGAAGTGCGGAATACAAACCAGTAGGTGCTATTGTTCTGTCATTTTCTGTTGATACAAATGCAAGAATTATTTTATCTTTCATTTTTTACTAAGATCTGTTTGTTTATTCCTTTGATGAAGTGCAGTTACAAAATAAAATTTATGTTTTCATGCTAAATGTTAAAACTTTATTGTAACCGACAAATTCATAAAAAAATATTTGACTGTAGATCAATGTTTTCAGTCTGACACACATTTTCGGCACTGCCTTTTTCAATTGTTAAGGAATACCACTGAAATACATTTTTCAATACATTTCTACAGTAATTGCTCAGCGCGCAATCAAAATAATGGAGGAAATTTATTCATCATGCAAAAATAAAGTCAAATTGCAATTTTGATTCCTTCTATGCAACAAGCAAGAGCAAGGTCAACGGTCTGAGTCATTGTTGGATTAAAAATTTATTGTATTACATGACTATGACATTCTAAATACATTTGAATACATAGTAGTATTTATGTCAAAATCGATTTTTCAATGGCGGGGTGAACTTTTTTGAAAAGATATGCAAATAATAGTTCATTTCGTGCTTTTTAGGTAAAAGTTTATCAAACTACAGTACAGGAGCATGGGGTTGATAAAAAGTCATTGCTCACTCACTAAATTAATGAATTTTATTTACATCATGAAATTTATTTTAGCCATTTTAGAAATGCCTTTCAGGTAAGATGTTTCATTTTAAGTACATTTTAAGGCTTGAATTTTGATCCATATAGATATGAGATCATTATTCAAGTTCTTAAATATTACTTTTAGTCAATAGTATAATTATAAATTATTTGTAATTAATTTTCAGGGTTTTTAGGAATTTTATAACATTTATTTTTAAGTATTATTTCAAAAAAATGTCAGTCAGATATATTTTTAATTATAATTAAATAACTAAATCAATCACCAAAAATAAGTATTTTTCAAAAACATTTAGTGAAAAATCGCCGAATATGAATAAAGTAATTTTTTTAATTTTTGTAATTTTTTTTTCTGAGCTCAATTAGGTTAGACATTGATATTTTCAATAAAAATATATTTTAAAAAATTTTCAGCGATCTTTTTTTTTCTAAAAATTTTCTAAAATAAAGTTATTATAGAAACGTATCTCAGCAGTGCATTTCTATGAATCGAAAGTTTGTATGTGTTTTTTAGTATATGTTCTGTTTGTGAGCAGTACTTAATTTTTCTATCACTTTTTAGATTTCTATAGTGTTATATTATAGGAAACGTGTCTCAGTGATGTTTGATGTAACACTTGGAAATGACACTGTCAAAAATTTGTGTTAAACTGAAAACATTGATCTACAATCGAAAAATAAAATCTCGCTTCATTATTAAAAATTGTTTGTTTAAATCAAAATTAAAACATTTCAATAATCTTTTATTTTCAATAAAACAACGACAAACATAAATAAATAATCACAATTAAATAATGTGCATTTTCCAACATATTTATGGCATAATAAAATCGAAAACATTTTCTTATCTAGAGTGAGATTTGTGTAAAAACGACACAATAATTTTCCAAAAATAAACATATGCAAAATAACAACATAAATTAGCATATTTCCGCCATATCTGTAAGTTTGACATTTTCATCATACCGATCAGCCTTTAAAGTATTCTCTTTCATTTTCAAATTTTCCTCGTACTTTCTATTTTCTTCCAACTGTTTGAATTCTTCATATTTCCTTTTATTTTCCATTTTCTTAAATTCTTGAAATTTTCTTCTTTCCTCATATTCATCGTACTCTCTTTCCATTTGAAATTTTGGATTGATCAAAAAATCATAAACATGTTCTCTTGATAGTTCTGAAGTGAAAAATAGTTGTTGAACCAATCCGGCAAGAATTCCTCCGATTAAAGGACCGACAATATAAATCTGAAATGTAAAAATTTTGTTAAATTTGTTTTAATGGATACCATAAATCATTTTGCAAGTTATAAATATCAAAAACAATAAATTGTCATCCATATTTCACAAGAGCATAAATTTAACAGAGATTATTCGGAGCAATCTGCATATAATAAATCACTTGAAATAATGTCGTAAAAGTGATGTTTTGTGATTAAGTTAATGTTCATATTACATATCTAAGAACTGGAATGAAGGAAAAAATTAGTGAGAAAATGTTATAAAGTAATCCTAAACCTTGATAATATTACAAAAATTGTTTCCAACTTAAATACCTTTTCAGGTTCATTTTCTTTCTTTAATACCGAAAAGACTTTATGGCTTCAATGATACTCATTAGCACTGGAATATTAGCTTATTAAAAAGGTTGGAAAAGCCAAATTTACCCTTTAACATAACATAAATTTTTTTTCAAAGACTCTTTAAATTAATTTAGCATTTTAGATTAAAGGGAATTTATTTCTACTATTTCTAATTAGAAATGGAAAAATAATTTTGTTTTCAAATAAAATGAAATTGTAACTATGGTAACAAAACGAGTAAAAAAATATCCTAAAATAAAGCAAAATGATCAAGATTAAAATTAAATCCCAATGAAATTGGAAACAAACACTATCAAAATAAATTAAAAATTTGTTTTAATCAACCAATAATTTTTACCCAAATCAGTTTCATATTGCTGTGAACGATAGCAGGGCCCAAACTTCTAGCGGGATTCATGCTGCCTCCACTAATGTTTGCCTGTGGAATGATGATATACAAATTAATTAATTTAATAAACAATTCTAAAACATTTTACGGATAAAGTAGTATGCTAGCAATTAAAATTTGCCTAGAAACAGGCATTGAAACAAAATTATTTTCTATCCTTTTTACCATGGCAATGACAATGATAAAATATAAATAAATGAATAATTAATACAAAATATAAAAGTACACATTAAATATGTTTCATTATCAGTGTTGTTTAAACAAAAAAAGATATGCTGGCATTTCTCCAAAAATGAAAAAATAATTTCAAATAAACATGCAATAAATATCAGACTTACCCCACACAAAACACCAACAGTAATGCTGATACCAATTAAAAGTGCTGCCAAACCTTTTTCAGCTTCCGATCGAGACTTTTCAACGCACATTCTCATAACTGTAAAAACAAGGACAAAACTAATGACAATTTCACAGTACAATGCTTTATCCCATGGTGCATGGGCGTGCGAAATCCCATGAGTTTTATTGTAGGTTTCATAGGTCATGAGTGAAATGCTTTTGGCGGCCAACAATGCTCCGATAATTTGAAACAAAATGTAGAGAATACATCGGATAAAACTGATTTGGCGAGCTACTAATAATCCAACACTGACGGCTGGATTGATGTGTCCTCCACTAAGAGGGGCGCTTATATAAATTCCAATTGCGCCACCCAAACCAAAAGCCAACGCAACCTTCACGACGTCTCCGTTTTCATAACAAGCACCCAATCCGATAAACACGAGAATGAATGTGCCTAAAAACTCTGCAAATAGTGCCGTCCAAAAGTTTGTTTTTGTTACGTCTTGTAAACTACTCCAAATACGTAGTTGTTTCACTAATGTATTACATTTGCTTTCGGGCATGTTTACTACTACAACTGTTTGTTGTTTTCTGCAAAATTGAATTTATAGTAAATTTTATCTCCAATTAAAAGTGAGCATTGAATGCGTATAGAAAAACAAGCTATTTGTTTATTGTTTGTCACTGTATGCATGTCAGTCGCATAATAACCTTTTGTGTGAAATTTGGAAAGAATTTCAGCACACTTTTTGTTTTAATAGTCCTAGCAATATAAAAACAAAAGAATTGTTAAAGAGAATTAAGATGCAAGAGAATGGAATTTGAAATATTTTTATTTGATTAATTTTTTTAAAAGACATTTTACTGATTTTTAATGTTTTCATGAAAAATTGAATTTAACATTTTGAATTTAATTAAAATAAATTTTCTAATTTTTCACAGTAATTTACAGTTAAATCTTGAAAAATAATCTCTATATATTATTATTATATTGTTATTATTATTATTATTATTATTATTATTATTATTATTATTATTATTATTATTATTATTATTATTATTATTATTATTATTATTATTATTATTATTTTATTTATTATTTTTTTCAAAAGTTCAACAGAAAAGTTTATTTACATTTTGATGGAAATCAGCAAAAATGTTAATCACAAAATGGCCTCCATGGGAAAAATAATTTCATCCTATAAGTGGTTATTTAAAGCCAGACCAAGGAAAATATTATAAAATAAAGGATTCAGGAAACAATAAATCAGTTCAAATGAATTAGCTAACGTCATTAAAATGAAAGCCGAATAATCAAAATGTTATTAAAAACATTCATATTTTATTTCGATGCTTATCTATATAGAAAAATAAAATAAAGGAAATGCCCCAAGTGAGCAGTGTAAAAAGTAAAATGACTAACTTTATCAAAAACTGGAATGTTACAAAAATATTTTGTGTCAAAAACGATCAACAATATCTGGATTGATGAATAAATCCAACGAGATCAGTTCACCTAAATTAATAAACGACTAAAGGGAACCCCAAAAGGTAATACAAACTTCACTCCATATCAGTAAAAATGTGAGGATTTACGGCACTAAAATTTTAGCATCCTAAAGTTTATAGAAATAATATTTTCGAAGCACTAGGACCAAAACTTAGATTTTCTTTTATATAGAAAAATCATCGAAAAATATTGCATATTATTTGTGTACGTACAAAAGCAATTTTTTCGATGTAATAACCTTTCTAAAAAATCTACAAGAATGTATTTGAGAAAACTTTACAGAAAAAATAAGTTATTTAATTATAATATTTGCACGAATTCAAATGGTCCATTTTAGGTGTTTGCATTTGTGGATTAGCAAGGATTTAGTTAAGGCATCCCTGGATTATAGCACGACCTTTTCTAATATTTTCACCACCACTATCTTTGACACGGAAGCTCCAATTTATCTGTTCCATGATTCTTTGATTCCATAACTCTCTGATCCGCATTATTACGCAATCCATATGACTAATCGCTCTAATAATCAGATTTAATAAAATTAAAACTTTATTAACAGTTATGCTAGTTACACATTTGTGTCATTTGTTTATTAAATCAATAATGAATAAATAAATAAATAATTAATTAAATAATATAATTCAATGACATCCAAAAAGACATTTTGACGCTCAGAAATTTCCAACAATCCGATCCAGATAAAAATCATATATAATATACATTATATTTTATTTCAATTAATTATTCAGCAGGTTCAAAACCAAAATCCGGATTTGTTTTCTGACAACAATTCAATTTTCCCACCAAATGAACCCTGATTTCCATATCTAGAAATTTATATAAAAATGAATAATTTACTAGGATAACTAGGATTAAATGGGGAAAACAATTTAATAAAGTTCTAAATTCAAAATAGCATTGTATAGCACTGCAAGTAGGAATCAATTATTATTATTATTATTGTTGGGTTATTGGGTTGGTGATAAATTTAAATGTTACTCTAACTCCAAGCGTGTCTTTATACGATCCGCAAATAACACTTGACAACAGAAATCTTTATTGATAATAACAAATAAACTTTCACATTACACTGACAATCAATTCAACACTCTGCTTGGTGACTATACAATGCTTATTACAACACTCAGTGAGGAATAGCACTTGCGTATAACACCGGATTAAAAGATCACAAATTACTGATTGGTTTATCAACTGGGACTTTGAGCTGTTTGTTTTCTTTGACCTTCTTCACAATTTATTCAAATACTCAGGTAACTTCTTTTCGTTTAAATTTTCAACTAATTCCTTTATTCAAATCTTCTCCAATTATTTCACAATTATTTTTTTTACAATTCTTTTTCACAATCATTTCTCCGACAACGTTTCGTCCGATGTTGTCTAATTTTTCTCCAATAATTTTATCTCCCAAATTCGTCTCTATACTTGTCTCTCAAATTGTCTCTCAAATTGTCTCCCAAGTTGTCTCTCAAATTAACTTTACGTCTCAATTTCGCGTCACTTTTTGTTTCTAATTTTGTCAGAATTTGTGTCCACCAGTTTCCATTTATATAGTCATTTTGTTTGTTGCACTGGCGACAGATTTTGTTTTCCATTTTCATTTTCTTCTGTGTTCCCCGCTACGTCATATTTTTCCTTTTCCCCATTTTTTGTTAAGCCGCCTTCTCCCGGCAATTCCGCTATGTTTGACAAGCTGTCAAGATACGGCTTTTTCCCATATTATGTTTTTCTGGAATTCGAAATTCCACCTTCATTTGCACTTCTTAATCAATAATGACCTTTGTTTTAATTTCCTTTTCTGAGTTCCCATAGATCGTCCCTTTGGTCACGACGATTTTCCCCCAGGGTAATTTATTTATTTATTATGTTACTTTTCATTTAGGTATTCTCAACATTATTATTATTATTATTATTATTATTATTATTATTATTATTATTATTATTATTATTATTATTATTATTATTATTATTATTATTATTATTATTATTATTATTATTATTATTATTATTATTATTATTATTATTATTATTATTATTATTATTATTATTATTATTATTATTATTAACATTATTATCGATAAATTAATTTTTTTTATAATTTCGCTGATATTCTGAAATATGAGTATATTAAATTAATATCGCTGAAAAAGAAATTTGTTCTAAGTTTATGAAATATACGAGTGGATTTTACTAATATTAAAAGATTTATTGAAGATAAAAGAATTGATCTCACGGTCTTTAATTTTTTGTATATTTTTGATCGCTTAAATATATTGTGTTATAAAATGTTTTAATAACTAAAAATAATATTTACATTAACATATCATTCACCCTATTATACAATTATTTTACGGAGATACGGTTGGGCTCTACAAACTTCATTATGACATACATCGAATAATAGCATAAATATTCTGTAAGACTTACAATAACATATTATAACAGTAGTTAGTTAGTAGCCCGCTGTCGCAAACCCCAAAACATTGCGGCAACTTACATTTTTTGCTTTTTTGATTATGTAATTGCGACAGGGGGCTACACTAATTTTATTCTGGAATTTTCAATACAAATAAATTTTTTTCAGACTATAGTGAGGAGCTCTCGATGAAAACTGAGAATTTCAATACAAATAAGGGTCCTCGCTAAAAAAGCTAAGGATTATTCAGACTATAGTGAAGGGGTCTCCTTGGTCCAGGGATTTTCAATACAAAAATGGGTTTACACTAAAAAACCATGGTAAATTAAGGTCTCAGAATATTTTCAATAGAAAAAGGCGGTCTTCAATAAAAAAGCCCAAGGATAGGCCAGTATTATTTGGGGTCACCTTGGTCCTGAGATTTATGATCTTTTAAGGGGGATATAGTCGATTAGATTTAATGGGGAATGGGTTAAGTTGGGTATATATGATTTTTTAAGGGCGATGTTGGTAAAATATCAATGTTTTAAGGGAAATTGCAATACATTAGTCAGTTATGAATCAATAATAATGTGAAATTATATTGTTTTATTAGATTGTGATTAATACACAGTAAATTTAGATTTATGGTTTAGAACAATGTTTTATTAAATTTTCTATTAATTATCCAGGGTTTTATTAAGTAGTGTTAATGAACAATTTACTTGGTTTTGACAATGAAATCTTTAGAGATAATTGGGATTGATATCAACTTTAAATTATTTTTATCTTTATTTAGACGGGCAATGATAAAAGTTGAGAAATATTGATTTAAAACATCGACAACAACTAAATAAAATTGATCTTTATTGGAAGAAATCTATCGGTTGATTTTAATTAGTAATTAAATCGGTTGAATATCGGTAAAATAAGACCATTGGAAAAAATATTGATAAATTTAATCTTTCGATGGGACCTAGTCAGTTATATTGTACAGTAATATTTATTTTAAATTTACATTTAGAACAAAAATTTAATTATAACTGGTTTTATCAATAGATTTTATGCAGAGTTAATGACCAATTATAATTTACATGTTTTATAGGGAAATATTCGTGATAATAGAAATTAAAGATATAATTATAGTCATTTAAAGGGGATTTTAAACAATCTTATTAGTCCAAGGGAAATATATAACATTTTAAGGGTATTTATCGATAAAATACTAATCTTTAAAGACAGATATAATTAGGGAAATTTGAGGCTCTTTAAATGATTTTAGTGGGAAATTCACTTGGATATACCAATTATTGTCATTTAAATGAATTTACTGGTTTATTAGATGTTATCATTAGTTATCAGTCTCTTTTGGAATTTAATGATAACTAATTTTAGCATAGATTGACGACTTTGATAATTGTAATGAATTTATACTGATTTTTTTGAATATATTGAGCAATCAGTCAATCAATTGGAGTACATGTATTACTTTTAAAAAAAAATAATTAAAATTAATTTATTTCAATTGATTTATTCAATCTAAACCAATTATCTACTAGATCTTATTAATTTATTATCTTAGTTGATTCATATTAACTTGAATGATCAGTATTTTTTCATTTACTTGATGATTAATTTCTAGAATTTAAAGCTCTTTTTTTGTCCATTAATTAAATTTTTATGATTTTTATTTTGAATAATTAAAATTTTTACAATTATTTAATCAATTTTTACCAAGTTATTGA
Organism: Schmidtea polychroa; assembly: GCA_959609185.1. Lineage (NCBI taxonomy): Eukaryota > Metazoa > Platyhelminthes > Tricladida > Dugesiidae > Schmidtea > Schmidtea polychroa. Next base: position 22,902 of record CAUHTR010004307.1, on the reverse strand, counting down.
TGCCTTGAGTTCAATTAATTTTTCATCCAATTTTTTTCAAGTGAAGAGGATTTCCTTTTTAAGATCAATTTCTTAGTACATAGTTGTTGGTTGTAAGTGTTTAGTATTTATTTGTTTGAGAACAAGTTGTTAGTACATGGTAACTAGTTAATTGGTAGGTGAAGGTTGAGTGTGACCAATACCCTTACGACTAATACCATTACGACCAGTACCCTTATGACCAGTACCCTTATGGGGTCAAAACATCCTGTTGGATAAACTCCGAGTATATATAATAAAATGAATCAACAATAACTATTTATTTATTGTAATTTTTACTTTGCACTGACAAGTCAATAGTAATCAGTTAAAAGAAGAATGTTTTGTAAATTAGAATTAGGATTCAATAGTCTTTCATTGTAATTTTATCTTCAATTCCACGTGGTATTGAGTTGACAATTATTTATTTTTGATGAAAATCATCATTTTTGGTTAATTTGGCCATTTAAAAATGGTTTTTCTACTGATTGTAATTAAAAATGTTTTTGAAGACTAATAAAAATATTAATTTAAAAAAAATTTCATAAAATATAATGAAGAATATTTAGTTGGTTGTAAGTAGTTAGTTGTAAGTATCTAATTGTTTGAGAGTTAGTACTTGGTACCTGTTACCTAGTTGTTGGTTGTTTTTGGTTGTTAGTACATAACTAAAAATATTTAGTAGCTGGCTGTTGGTAACTGATTTTTGAATTATTATTATTATTTTTATTAATATTATTATTATTATTATAATTATTTTTATCAATATTATTATTATTATAATTAATTTTATTAATATTAATATTATTATTACTATTATTATTATTATTATTATTATTATCATTTTTTATTATTATTTTTATTATTATTATTATTTTTATTTTCATTAAAAATTAGCTTAAAAAATTATTCCATAAAAATCTCTATTAAAATTTAACTTAAAAAATATTTCATAAAAATTTTCATTTTAAATTTTTATTTCTCAGAAGCTGTTGGTTATTCAAACTTTTTGTTAATAAATTTTAAAATCTTACTTTAATTTACTTATTACATAACTTAAATTTACTTATTTAAAATTTTGAACCTGTAATTTACTTAATTATTCTTTATTTACCTATTTATCTTTGTATTACTTAATTTAAATTTTTTTACCATAATTTACTAAACAACCAAATATAACCTATATTTACATATTTAACCAATAATTTCATGAGGTCATTGATTAATTCACAGGGATTTGCATCTTAAATTAACATTGAAAAATATTTCATAAAAATTTTCATTAAAATTTATCTTAAAAAAATTTATTTCTCAGAAGCTGTTGGTTATTCAAACTTTTTGTTATAAAATTTTAAAAACTTACTTTAATTTACTTTTTACATTACTTTAATTTAATTATTTAAAAATTATTACTTTAATTTACTTAATTTAAAAATATTACTTTAACTTTAAAATTTTAGAGCGTTGATTACTTAATTTTAAAATGTAGCCATTAATTTACTAATTTGAACCTTAATTTAATTTTTTAAAACCTTAATTTACTATAATTCAAAAATTTCAGACCATTGATTACTTTGATTAACTTATTTAGAGTCTAAATTTTAGACCATAATTTACTTTAATTTTAAATTTTATACCATAATTAACTCATATGAACCCGTTGATTACTTTAATTCAAAAATTTGAACCTTAATTTACTTTAATTTTAAAATTTGAACCCATTGACTACTTAAATTAAAATCTTAGACCATAATTTACTTTAATTTAATTTTTTAGAACCTTAATTTACTTATTTGAGCCCATTCATTACTTTAATTTTTTTTAGATCATAATTTACTTTAATTTAAAATTTTGAACCTTAATTTACTTTAATTTAAAAATTTAGACCATAATTTACTCATTTGAACCCATTGTTTACTTTAATTCAAAACTTGAACCATAATTAAAATTGAGGAATTTTCTAGCAGAATTCTTACACAACTAGCAATCGATATCGGTTTTGTGGAACAGATTTGCCATACAATTTTTGGAAGGAATCAGTTTTGTTTAATCGTTGGAGATTTCAAATCAACAATTGGAATTAGTTATTGTCGGTCGGAAAACTATTGAAGAAAATCACTTCAATAGCTGCGAGAAATAGAAAAAGCTAAAGCCAACCGTTGAAACTAAATCAAGCCTTTTGAAATCGATTTGTGGTTTGGATATTCAATAGCAGTACAGATTGTTATAATTATTAAGCATCAGTACTTTTTATTGTTTTGCTTGTTTTTTATGTAAATTGTCAGAAGAAGATTATTAGGAAAAGGTAACAGCTATATTCTGGGTTGTTACTATCGCGTGTTAAAGTTTGGAAATTACTCTCATTTTTTCCTTATCACCTATATCGGGCTGTTGGTGCAAATTTGGACCAGCATTGATTACTTAGTAATAACTCTTTAGGACGATTTGGGATTACTGATCTCTTTACTTCACAAGCAACATATTATTGTATTTTATAACCTATTATTGTACAACATTTGTACAAAAATGTTTTCAGTGTACACATATTTGGTTATTTATTCCATTCATTTAACAACAGAAAGTGATTGTCACACCAAGACGTTCCAGTGTTCCTTTAAGTAATTCCGAAATCAGAACTTTTTGAGAGCACATTACTGGTGCAACATCAGTTTCTATTGAAAAACGTTTATTCCATAGCAGTCCAAATCTATCAATGTTTATTTCTAGTTCATGAAATATGTTGCGTCCTGTTATTGTGCTTTTCAGAGAAAGTACATCCAACAATTCTTCAGAAACTTTCAGAGCTTTGTCAACTCTTCAAATGAATACTATACACTGAGCGATATCTGCGTGTTTTGCAGACAAACCTTTTCCTTCAAATAATTTTCTTTTATTAGAGCAAAATATTTCACTGGCTTTTAGGACACAATCTTTTACAAAAATCCCTTCAATGAATGGCTGCGACGAATATCATCTGTAACTTCTAAAACATTAATTTATCTTATATGTCATTTAAGGGAAATTAATTTTAGATTCATTGATTCTTATCAGTTTCTAAACTATTCATTGGCTGAGGAAGTGAAAACTTTGACCACTTTTACCTTTGATAAACTCTGTTACCTTTGATAAACTCTGTTTTTGCTGGTACTATTGTTTTGAAAAGGGTTTATTTCCTTATAACTTCGCTACATGCTTAGATGTTCTTGAAAACACATATGAATTGCCTCCGATTTGGGAAGGAGTAACTGATGATGAATATTTTAAAAGTCAGAAGATTTGATCTGAAATTAACTGTTAATCTACTTGATTACATGATGATATATTGGAAATTTGATTGTTTTCTTTTGGTAAACTTCTTTCAGAAATTTCGTGCTAAATCTATCGTTTACAATATATTAAAATCATTGAATTATTTTGGTATTCTCGGAATGCCCTGATTTTCTTCATTAATGACATTAGATGAATCTATTGAATTAATTAATGATAATGAAAGTTTTAGGTTTGATGAAAGGTGAATTCTTGATAGACTTACTTTTGTAAATAAAAACTTTGTAAAAACTGATGAAAAGACAGAATTACTTTATATAGACATTAATAATTTTTACGGATGGACTTTAAGTCAATATATACTCTGTGGAGAGTTTAGGTTTACGATGATTTTGATACTATATGCAGCGGTTCTCAAGGATTTTTTGGTCACGACCCAAAATCCTAAAATATTTCTCCAAACGACCCAAAAAAAACTTTTAAATAATTAAAGTACAAGAATACCTCGAACAGTACGGTTAATCGGTTCTGGAATTTAGCCGTACTATTTGAAACCGGACTATTCGACTATTTACGGTTTAGTACCCCTATTAAGAAATTTAAAAATCGTGATTATAATTACACTTTGTTCTGCCACTCATTTTATTTTTTAAATTAAAATCTAAATATATAAAAGTCAACATACTCTACAATTAAAAATATAAAATCAACAACTTTGATCTATTATCGCGCGATCATGAATGTATCCGTAGTGAATTTTTTTACGGTTTATTTATTCAAATTTTTATTAAAACTACAAACCAGAAATTAAACGTAACAAAACAAATTATTAAACACGTGCCGTATGATTTTATAATAACGAATAAATTCTAAAAAATTAATTTAAAAAAACTTTTTTAAATTTCGAAAATTTTATTTAATCATTTTAAAAACAATCATATTTTAAAAATTTCAAAACCGTACTATAGAGAAACCGTACTGATCGAAACCGTACTGATCGAAACCGTACTGATCGAAACCGTACTGATCGAAACCGTACTGATCGAAACCGTACTATGCGAGGTATTCCTGTACTCAAAAAAGTTTTCTTTAATTAAAAATTTAATATTATTTTAATATTATTTTAATTTTAATAATATTATTATAATATTATTTTGGTTAATAGTCATAAGAATTTTCTTATAAAGCAAATTTTAAGCTAAAGTTCGCTTGAAATGTAAAAAATTTTTCAAAGAATATTAAATTTGCCTCAATTTATCAAAATGCTCCACGACCCAAAAATGGGTTGCGACCCACGTTTAAGAACCGTTGGTATATTGTATGATTATATTAATTAGAATTTTAAATCTTTATCTTACGTTTACACTTTAGAGCAAGTCTTCCCAAAGTGCGGCCCGTGGACCAAATTCAGATTTCGAACTGTTGAAATGAGGCTTGCAAACCACCAACGTAAGATTGAAGATCTTAACTATAGAAAAAAAAAGTTCAAATGAATTCAGGCTAAATGCAAACCTAGTTATACTTGTGACTTTAAGAATTCATATCAAACAAATTTTAAGCAATACAAAATATAACTTATCAATAAAAGCAGCATTCTTTTGTGAGACACTTCCATGAAGTAGTATAATATATTATAAATCGAAAGTCTATTATTACTTTTTTAAAAACATTTTTGTATTTTCACCCGCAAATATTTCGAAATTTAACATTTGGTCCCCCTAAGTAAAACTTTGGAAATACCTGCTTTAGAGGTATATTTTGAGATTGCTTCTGATCTTCAAGATAAGTCGGACGACTTCCCTATTCCTGCTGAAAAAATGAAACCCTTTGGGTCATAGGTTTCAAAATTTATTATTTACCCATTTTCTTAAATGGAATTATGTTATTCATTGGTGTTTACTCAAATTATACTTGATACTTGTTTTGAAAGTATCAAATGTAAATAGACCTGTAAAATTCAATCAAACTCCTATTTTTAAAAAATATATAGACACAAATACAGAGTTAAAGGCTAAAGATTGCAACATATTTGATACTAGTTGTTAGGGAACCTTTAACAATTTAAAAATGAAAATGAATTTACGACTATGAACTACTGATAAAAAATCAGTGGCTTATATCTCCAAAACAACCTTTAAAAATCTATTAAAATAGATGAAAATTTAATTACTGCTTTATTAAATCCTGACTCTATATGCTTAAAAAGACCAAGTTATACCGGGTAATCTGTACTTGATTTATCTAAACTAATAATGTATCAATTAAATAAAAAATTGTAAATTAAATATTATTTTGGTTGAAATGGTAAAGGATTATCTTTTGGAGAGCACAAATTATTCAACTGATCACTTATTTTTTTAAAAGAAATTGGATTCTGTTATTAAGAAGCTTAAGGATGAGACCAAAGGTAAATAAGTGAGTTTTCTTAAGAGCTAAATGTTACAGTTTATAAGGTAAATCAAAATGTCTAAAAACTAAGGGCGATTCTTGAAAAGACACAAAACTACCTCATGAATCATATAAAGTATGTTATAATAAAAACACAATTTTTACCGTTCCACAATTTTGAATAGGTCCAAAACATTATCAATTATGTAAGTAAAAATTCTAAAATTGCATTGACTAACAAAGATGATCAAAGGATTTGGGTAGGAAAAATAAAGTTAGTGATTACAGACATAATAAAGTAATTAATACAAAAATTGAAAATATTCAAATAGATAACGAACTAGATGACCTCTTTCAAGCTATGGGAGACTATGATGAAGAAGAATGCGATGTTGTCAAATAATTTGACGGAGATCGTACCACTTTTGATACAAATTACCCACTGAAATCTGAAGTAAGAAAGAAAAAATAATCAACTAATATGAAGTCCAATTGCTCAACTGACTGCTTTTATTAGACACTTTATCTTTAATTTAAACTAATTATTTAACGTATAAAATTACCTGTGTTGGCGTCAATATTACAATGTCTACTGATGGTTTTTTATTGTTAATTTTTATAGTTATATATATCAATTTTAATAACTCTACATATTTAATAATTCAGTCAAAGGAACGTTATTTTATTTTATTCAAAATAAATAAAAATTCATGCAATTAAGGATTAATAAATATTCATATTTATTACCCATTTATATAAATATTTCATATGAAATAATATTATATATATATAATATAATAAGTTATAAATATAATAAGTTATTAAAATTATTTTATGTATATAACTATAAAAATTAACAATAAAAAGCCATCAGTAGACACTGGTAATAAAGGCGCCAACATAGGTAAAAATATTCGTTAAGTAGTCAGTTTATATATATATATATATATATATATATATATATATATATATATATATATATATATATATATATATATAATATTATTTTATATGAAATAAATAAATTGGTAATAAATATGTAAAGTTATTAAAATTGATATATATAACTATAAAAATTAACAATAAAAAACCATCAGTAGACATTGTAATATTGACGCCAACACAGGTAATTTTATACGTTAAATAATTAGTTTAAATTAAAGATAAAGTGTCTAATAAAAGCAGTCAGTTGAGCAATTGGACTTCATATTAGTTGATTATTTTTTTTCTTTCTTACTTCAGATTTCAGTGGGTAATTCGTATCAAAGGTGGCATGATTTGTCTGAAAGTGACGTTCAACATTATGATTTTTCGGCACTACAATACTACTGCTACACAGCACGCAAATCCATTTATCTTTCAAATTAACAAAAAAATATTATCCCCCCCCCCACCAGTCAGTGCTAAAATTATAGGTTCGTTGTCTTTTACTCGGTCCACTCATTTTAGTACTAAAAAAATAAATAGTATTCTAACTACAATACAATATTAAAATCATATATATATATTGTATGAATAACAGAACCATAACTATCTCTACCACAATAATAGATAACTTACCTCACTTTTAAAATTCTTAAAAGAATTATCAAGACTCCTAGTTCGTGTATCGTCCGACGAAGTAATTTCAAAAATAAATTCGAGAAATAATACTGAACACACGAAAATTTGCAAAATAACAACAAATATAAAAATTATAATTTTTGTAGGAGTTTCACTAACTATTAAAGGATAATATTATGCGATGTATTAATGATAAAATCACAATCCCCTGAAATTAATATTCAATCAGCAACTAATTTATCGAGTGTTAATATAAATTATTGTGCAATAATCCTACAGCAATATTGCTATTTTATAATATAACGTAAACATTGCATTTAATAACTGAATGAAAATAAAGACCATTTTATTTTATATAACATTAAAAAACAGTATTAATTATTATAATTTTTCTTATTCCAAAATTTCATTGAATGTTACCGGAATTTAAATTAATTTTTATTCTAATTTGTTAATTTTACGCGTCTCTCTCTAAAAATCATTGTTTACACCCGTCAATTATAAAACCAAATAATAACTTTTCACAACAATTCATTTTTTATTTACATAGCGTTTCTTTCGCTGTAATTATTCAAATATTGAACTTTAGTATTTGTTTTATTGATTATAATTAATTTGTTTAAATTAATAAAACATTCATATCAGAATTTTCACTCTTTAACTAGCAAATATTCAAATATGGTGGCAAATTGGGATTTTTATATAAACTATTGACGGCTTGGTTATTTATAAATTCTGTTAATCTCTTTATAAAATTATAGTAAAAATTTAAACATTCAATTGTATACATGAGTTCATTTCAACCAATTACAATCGAGAAAAATAAAAAAAATCAATATTTTTTTCTTCAAAAACTTCTTCAAAATTTATTGAATAATCTAAAATTGTTGAAAACCCAATTAAGTATTTTTGCCATTAATAAATTTATTCAACTGTATTTCATTATTATTTTGCAAATATCGTAATTTAAAAAAAACAATTCACAAATTCAAAATTTTGAATAAGAACAGATTTATTCTTCTTTTAATTCCCAATATGTAAAATAAATATAAAATAAATGAAGTAAAAGTGGAAAACGCCCTAGGAATAAATCGAAAATTATAGTTAGATTTAAAACAAAATAATAATAAAAAATTATTAAATAACACTTGATAAATGGAAAGCCAAAAATTTTCTTTGAGTATAATAAAAGAATATTAGATCAAAAAGAATTTTATTTTTAAATCATTTTATTTTAAGTATTCCAAAATCGACTTACAATATTTTTTAAATCATCACTTTCTATATTATCTCGTCACATCTCACCACGTACATTTGTTCAAATTATTTTAACCACACTCTTTTGTTTTTTTAAATTCCTTGTATCCTCCCCTCCTTTAAAACATAATAATTTTTCTAATCAATCCTACCGATTAACTATGACCCGGGATATGTAAATCTCCCGTCTTTCCGTTTTTCGAATAATTTTTTGTTTTCCTGTAAGGAATTTTATGAACATTTGCTTAAATCACCAAAGCTATTGGAGTCAGCCCTACGACAAGAAAAATACAATTTTAAAAACAAACAAAAATGATTTGTAAACTGTACTATATAATATGAAAAAAATAATTGTTTTGTCTAAATCTTTATGGTATTAGTTATAATATATATATTAGTTGTTAGACGCAATTAAATTCAAGTCTTCTTCAAGCATTTATTTTTATAACAACTTCAAAATTGTGCCGTTTACTAGAGTATTTAAACACCGAGGCGTGATAATTATTAATATTAATGTAATTACTGGTCATACATTTAATTGATTTAATTTAATATAATTTAATATAATATGATATAATTTAATATAGAATTTAAATATAAAAATTTAACAGAAATAATTATTTCTACTAACTGATCTCACTTCTACCATTTATCCATAAAAATCTTATACAGAGATTTACTAACTCCTTACATCCCCCCTTCTTTAAAATGCTTTAACTTTTCTATATTCCTCGTTATTTTCCTCCCGTTTTCGTCTGTTAATAAGTAACTTCTTTCATGATTTCGTTTTATTACTGTGTATGGTCCTTCATATCTCTCTTGATCTTTGTTTCTAATTTCTTGTTTCACCAATACTTTGTCCCCCACTTCTAAGTTCCTAGTTGTGCCAATTTCTTTCGCTTGCTGTCTTTTAGCCTCTAATTTCCGCATGATTTCATTTCTATCCACTTCATTATTACTATGCCATTGCGATCTATTAATCTTTCTTCCAAATATAATTTCTGCTGGACTCACTCCAGTAGTTTTTTGAGCTGTCGCATTTAAAACGTATTCTATATCAGGTATTAATTCTGCCCAGCTTTTTTTAACTCCTTCTCTGAGTGACGCGTTAATATAGTCTCTTATAGTACGAAATTGTCTTTCAATTACACCATTAGTATTATGATGATACGGACTCGAAAATATCAACTCAATTCCTGCTGCCTTTGCTAGTTCTTTAATGCTATTTGCTTCGAAATTCTTTCCACAATCAACATGTAGTTCCTTAGGGGCTCCAAATTTCAATATCCAATTATTTAACAAAACTGCCTTTATTGTATTTTCATCTTGCTTTCTAATAGGAGTTAGAGATATGTATTTACTGTAATGATCGATTATTGCACAAATATATATCCATGTATATTTTCTCCATAGGTTCTGAAGCTTGAATTACTTGGGTTTTTTCTTTTGACTTTGTAGTTAAAACTTTGTTTTTCTGGCATGCTTCACATATTGAAATAGTCTCTTTTATTTCATTTAGCAAATCTTCCATATCAAAATTGTTCCTAATATATTTCATAACTTTTTCTACTCCTGCGTGGCATAATAATAAATGTGTTTCCTTAATCATTTTTCGTCTTTTTGTTTCTGGTATCCATATTTTGTTTTGATTGGTATAGATAATATTTCCTTTTAATATATATTTATTATTTTTCTTTTCATTTATTTGATCTTTTATATCTTGTATTTCTGCATTATCTCTTTGCCATTCATTTCCATTATTTTCGGTCATCAATGTTAACAATCTAGTTTTTAATCGCCCTGATTTGGGGTTATCATGATCCATCAAACATTGTACACATTTGCCGCATGCATTTCTAGACAGCATATCTGCATTCGTATGCGCCGTACCTTTTCTGAACTCCATTTTTATGTCTAAACTGCTCAAGTAATTTATCCACGTTTGGAACTGTGCTGTTATAGGCTTCTTTGTCGTTAACATAAAAGTTATTGCTTTATGATCAGTGCGCAAAACAAACCGTTTACCATATAAATAATGGTTGAAATGGCGACAGAAATAATATATAGCCAAAAGCTCTTTTCGTGTTATACAATATCCTCTTTCATGGCTACTCATTGCATGGGATCCATATGCAATAACGTGTTCATGCCCCATTGCTGTAGTATGCCACAGAACTTGAATGAAAATCTTAGATGATTCATATTTAAATTAATTAATAACTTGAGTGATCAGTATTTAAGATAAATATTGACTTATTTACTAAATTAACAATGACTAGAATTTAAAGTTCTTTTGTTATACATGAATTGCATTTTTATGATATTTATTTACTTTGTTTTGAATAATTAAATTATTTACTTGTTATTTTTACAATAATCCTTTTTATTTTATTTCAAGAATGTATAATGTTTACCTAATTATCAGAAAATCTTACAAGTACTGATGCCTGGAGTTCAATCAATCAGTTGCATTTTTATAAATTTTTCATTCAATGAGTATCATTTTCTTAACAATTAAATTCAATGAATATTTTCTTTTAAGGATCACTGACAACATAATTATTAACAGTAGATAAATTACATGTATTTAACATCAGTACCCCGATATTAGTCTCAATGATTTTTGATCATGTTAATAATCTGTATTATGACCGACACAGTCCAGTTATCTCTATGAGAATATCATACTAGAAATAATTAAAGAATTTGAAAAGAATATGCAACCCCGATATTTTAGTAGCTGGTTGATTGTCAATTATTATTGTTGTTGGTTATTTAGCAAATTTTAATTGTTGACAAAGAATTAGATTATGACAACGAAGAATTAGAATTTGATGAAGAATCGAATTAATAGAAAATTTATAATAATAAAGTTTATTATTGATTTTATGTTACTTCTTGATGTGATTTTATTGATATTATGTGTTATGTGTTGTGTTATTTCTTAGTTGTTAGTACCTGGTTGTTAGTATTTGGTTGTTAGTACCTAGCTGTTTGGTAGCAGTTAATTGGTACCTAGTTGTTATTAATAACTGGGTTTTTGTATCTAGTTTTTAGTAACTGGTTGTAAGTAATTAGTTGTTAGTTCCTAGTTGTTAGTAACTAGTTATTAGTAGTAAGTTATTAGTACTTATGTGTTAATACCTAGTTTTTTGGTAAATGGTTGATGGTACTTAGTTGATGGTTGCAAGAAATAAATGCAAGTAGGTGATCTAAAGTATCAGATTCAAGGGTTGAAAATACAATATCTTAGTATTGGGTTTGAATATTTAGTTAAGTGGTTACTGTGTAAGGATCATTTTATGACAATTTTATTTCAAAAATAACAAATTTGTTTGATTAATTTAATCTTTCTTATCAATTAATCATCTGTAAATTTATTCAATGTACGATCAAATCTATTCTAAATCTAACAAATTAATTTATTTTAATACGTGACAAATTAATTAACCAGTTTATAAAGTTTATTTAAAGATTGGTTGATTTTAATTTAGATTTGTACTTGTACTTGAAAATATAATGAAGTTAAATTCAATTTATTTCTTGTAATAGAAAATTTTAAAATAATTTGTCCTTGATTAACATCATTTTATCAATAATTTAGTTGATTGGTTATTAATAATTTAGTCTTGTATAAATTGGGTGTTAACTAGTTATTAGAAATCAATTCAAAAAAGAAAGTTAAGCAAATCTTTTGTGAATAAAAATTAGGATTCTATATTTGATTTTATGTATTGAAATATTTAAATTATTTTACTTAATTTTCACTATTCATTTCCACGTGGAGTTTTAATATTTTAAAGTGGTTGAGTTGACGATTATTCTCATTAAAACTTTACCAGTTCTGTTAAATTTAGACTATACATGTTACTTAATCAGATAAACTTTTCCTAACTACTGATTTTTATTTAGTTAAAAATATTTTTGAATTTTAACACAAATAAAAAATTAATTTATGTAAAAAACATTTGTTAAAATACACTGAAGAAAAAGAGTTTTAGTTGGTTAATTTGTTATTATGTACAAGGTTTAATGTATGATGCTTAGTGAATAGAAAGGGTTGCGAAGTAAATGAAAAAGCTTACTTAATGAATATGTCAGTACTTAGTAGTTGGTGCCTAGTTGTTGGTATTTGTTTGTAAGTAACTGGTTGTTTGGTAGTTGGTACCTTGTTGTAAGTACTTAGTCGTTTGTAGCTCGTTGTTAGTATCTAGTTTTTAGTACTTTTTTGTAAATACATAGTAATTAGTACCTAGTTGTACGTAACTGGTTGTTTGGGAGTTGGTACCTTGTTGTAAGTAAAATATGTTTTTGGTTTTGAAGCATTTTTAATTTTAAACAATACAACAGTGCAATATTAAAAAAATTAAATTTACATAGTATCACATTTATATACAGTATTAAAATAATGATTCATTGTGAATTTTTTTTATAAATACAATGCCTATTAAAACACTACACTAAATTCAATTTATAACAGAAAGCCACATTTTAAAGCATAAAATGATAAGCTAATAAAATCATCAAATAAAGTGACAGTTCAGTGTTTGAAAAAGTCTGTGTCGAAAATTCGAGTTAAATATAAAACAACAAAATATTAAGTTACAGTCTAAGTAGTAAAACAAAACTTTTCATTTATTTCATAATAAAACAAAAATCTTTATTAACAGACAATTGAAAAAAATAACCTGAATTTCAACTGAAATTAACCATAAATTTGATCTAAATAATAATATTATATTTGAATATTAGTAACAGTAGCCATTTTCATGATTATGAACAGTTTACTGACAAGATAATTAATTTATTTTGCCTACCATTGACTCTCTGTAAATAATTCACAAAAGGCTAATCGGATATCTTTGATCTTTCAAAGAAACTGTCGGACCCGCTTTGTAATGTAATGAATTCTCACCAAAATCTGGTCCAAATTACAAGCGAAATAAAAATGTAAATGCGACCGTTGAACCAATTTACCATTTTCAGTCTATTTTCTCATTCAATTATGATTATTTCAAATTATTAGTTATTTTAAGTTTATATTAATTCCATTTTTCAAATTTATAAAAAATAAATACATTTTCAAAACTCAAACCTTTCTATTCAAATTTATTTATTACATTAAAAATAGTATAAACAAAACAAAATAAAACATTTCAAAATAATAAAAAACATAAATAAATGATAAGTAATATTAAATAAATAATTAAAATAATATTTATTAGAATACACTTTATTTTTATTTATTATTATTAATTTTTAAAAATATTTTCATTTCATAAATATTTTTACAGTTTTACATTTTCCTTGTTTTGTTTCTTTGTAAGTCAGTTATATTAGTGCGTATATAATCGTATGTATTTAATAGCCGTTTTCCGTTAATTGCTCCGTACATCTGACTATATGCCTTTAATATATATGCGTCCATGCCTCTAGTCATAATATTTTTACAATAATAATAACATCAATATAATTATAAGAATTTTTTTTTTAATTTCACCATTGATTTTTTTCCCATTGTATTTATTAAAAAGAAGCTTGAAGACTATAAATTAGTAATATATCGATGTTTTTGATATTCACGAATTTTAAAATTTAAAATGATGCTTAGTAGTAAATAGTAAATTTAAATCTTGTATTATATAAGATCATTATTCAAACTCCTAAATATTACTTTAATTCCAAAAGTTGAATAAATGAATTACATTACCCTTTTACAATGAATAAAAGCATCTATAATGCACGTTGGTGTGTACAATCAATTATAGATGACTCACCATTTGGGAATAAATAGAATTAATTTTTAAGTTAATTTTTTTTAGCAATTTTAGAAATGGCTTTCAAGTAATTTTTTTTAATTTTAAGTAGACTCTAAGACTTGGATTTTGATTCATACAGATATAAGATCATTATTCAACTTCTTAAATATTACTTTTTCTCAACATTTTCTTTTATAAATTATTTATAATTCATTTTTGCAGGACTTATTTGATTTTTATTAATAAAAATTTTGATTTTTATCGATACAACTTTTTGATACAAGTAATAAATTGACAAATATAATTTTCCACATTTTTTGTATTTACATATTATATTTCGGATTGATTCTTTGAGGGTTTCTAATAATCTGCCGAAATTGTAAAAAAACCATTTTCCATTGCATTAACTAGCCTGATTTTGTCAAGTTCTGAAATTTTATAGAAATATTAATTTTTAAATTTAGGTTACTAAAATTCACGTTTTTCAAGTTTTTTTTCCAAATATTAACATTTGACGACAAAGTTTATAAAGAAGTTTTAGACTTTAAAATTTAGAGCAATGTAAAATACAAAACGACTATTAAATTTATTAAAATTTTGAAGATAAATCTTACGAAATTATCTCATTATTATCTCTACAATTCAATGTTGAGTTTTCAAAATTTTCATCAAAAATCTTCGGTTATTTTTTTCTAAAAATGTCTATAAATGATTTATTATAGTGTGTTTATTCATTACAACAATTCTACATATCGACATTTTGAATGTAATTTTTACTATGTGTTGTGTTTCTCTGTGTCAATTTAATTTTTCTAACACTTTCTCACTTTCTATTTAAAATGCGTTTATTCAGTGCAACACTAAAAGTCAACACACAAGTAAGTTTGTGTGTTTATATAATATAAACTTATTGATTTTTTAAAACATTATAGATGCGTCTATTCAGTGCAAACTAGTGCATATTTGATAACTAATTTTGGTTAATTCCAACTACTTGCGTCTGTGGGCACAATGATTTTGCACAGGCCGAGTGATTGCATGTTTGTGATTGTTAGTTTTAGCTTGAGTTTTATTGAATTTGAATGATTTTTTGAGAAACCTAAGTTGTTTGTTTAAAAAGTCAGAATTTTGGAACATTTTTAAAAATATATATGTTTTTCAAACATTTTGGTTTTATTTTCAATATATGAATATAATTGGCATTATTTCAAACTCGAAAGAAAGCGCCACTGATTTTAGCTAATAAAAAATGATTCAAATTATGTATGAAACATTCAATGGTCCTGCTATGTATGATGCTATCCAAGCTATTCTGTCGTTTTATGCTTTAAGAAAAATTACTGTCATTGATTTCGATTCCGAAGATGGTGTATCACTTATGATATGCCAATTTATGAAGGTTATTCTCTACCTCATAGTATATCTAGAATTGGTTTAGCCAGAAGAGACTTAACTGATTATTTAATGAAAATTATGACAAAGAGAGGTTACAGTTTTACAACTACTGCCAAAAGAGAAATTGTTCGAGATATTAAAGAAAATCTATGTTACAGTGGTCATGATTTGAGTAAGAAATGCAAAATACTGCTTTTCATTGTTACTTGAAGAGTTATGGACAATATCGAATTCGATAAATGAACAAGTTTACATAATTAATTGTTAAAAAACAGTTTTGACTTTTCATAACAATTTTTTTAATTGAATTCATAAAAATTGGATTTCAAATTTAGAAATTGAAAGAAAACATCAAGCTATTCTGAAATCGGTTGAGATTTTTTATTTTATAAATATATTTTTTAATTTATTATTGACGTTGATCTGATACACGTTTTGAAGGCAAATTTAGATGTAAATAGACGAAAGGAATTTTCTAATTCAGTTTTGTAACTTAAAAACAAACATGAGGGAATTCACTTTATATATACAATAATTTTAACAGAAAAAATATGTAGGTACATCATCAGGTGTCATTGCACTATGCATCTGAGATGTAGGTTCATTTCTTTACACAGTACAAGTAAAATTAAAAAAAATCAAAAAAACAATTTTTTCAATATCAAAACCCAAATAAATATTAATAATATTATTTGAGCTTTTATAAAAGTATTTTGACTATGCTTAAATTTTTATATTTTTTGAGTCATAAAACGGAAAAGAAAAAACCACTAATAAAAATTCAATTAGAGAGGAAAAGTGACAAAGAAAGATTTGTTCAATTTCTTATTGTAGTGAAAAAAATCTTATTATAGGTCGAAATATTTCATTTATCATTATTTTTATACTAATATATATTTGACCGTCCTAGAAATTATAAAAATATGGATATAAATTTGAACTTTCACACACAATAATAAAACTAAAAGAACACAATTTATTAAAATGTTTTTGATCTTTTTTATCATGTTTTTATCATGCACTAAATAAATTCAATAAAAACAATAATATTTATAAGTTCATTAATAATTAAAAAGAGAGTTTTAAGACTATAAATCAGTAATATATCGATGTTTGTTGATACTCACAAATTTTCGGCACTGCCTTTTTCAAGTGAATTTCACTTGAAAAAGGCAGTACCGAAAATTCGTGAGTATCAACAAACATCGATATATTACTGATTTATAGTCTTAAAACTCTCTTTTTAATTCAATGGATAAAATAATCAGTGGTGAAATTGGAAGAAATAATAGTTCTTATAATCATTAATAATTAGAAATATGATAAAAGAATTGGTATACCGAATTTGGATATTACCGTCAACTAGTTGTAAATCTATTATTAGTTAAATTATTATTGTTAAATTGCTTAAATTATTTCATAAAATTTGATATTCAAATAATAACTGATAATTAATATTATCAATATTATCAATATTAATATTATTAATATATTAACTTTTGCGCAGGGTCATAGTTTTATAACACCCTGTCGATACAAACTAAACGGAGTAATATCAATTTTTTATAAGTTTATAAACTGTTAAAATTAACATTTTATTTATTAAAAAGCTTGACTATGAATCAGTAAAATTAAAAACAATTATATTAAAATAACTATAACAATATATATTAAAATCATTAAATATATTTAGTACAAATTAACAGAAAATAGATTATTTATATTAAATCTTTAAAAATATTCTTTTAGAAAAATTAATAAAATCTAAAATATCTATAGTTTTTTCTATCCTACTTGATGGTGATAGGAAAACTTTCGAATCATATTGTAAAATAATGTTTGAGTGGGTCTTTCTTAAAATTAAATCATTGTCCTGTTTATTTAATTATTAATATTATATAACCAAATGTTTAAATTTCGAAAATTAATGATTATTTTAATTATTTTATAAAATAATAACTTTTTTTGTAAAATTTTATTTTCAATATCATTTTAAATTTTTAAATTCATTATTTTATATTTCTGTGAAAATAGCCAATTTATTTAAATATTTTTTCTATAGCAAAGAAAGTTAATTGATTATTTTGTAATAATTTGTAATAATTTGAAATAGCATTTGAAATAATCAAAAATTATGAGAATATAATTTTGCAAATAAATGGAATTTACCAAAATGACGCCCTTATATTTATTTAAATATTTGTTAATTTCCGTTTAATAATTGGTAGCATCAGTGCGCAACACTGTATAATTATTCCAGTTTTCTATACATATTATTTTATTATAAACTATATTAAAACTAAAATAGAAAAATAAAAAGTATGTTTATAGACATAGCATTGATAGAACAAAGTAAACTCCGTTTAATGACAAAAGCGTACTTATTTCATTATTTATTTCGGTTGGAGTACCCGTCTGTAACTAGTACGTGGTGAATAAGATTTAATATGTCATTTAAATGGTGGAACAATACCACATTAAACAAATAAAAACATTTAAAAAATATTAATAGCATGATAGAATAATTACCAAAACCTAATTTTAAGCAATTTAACTTTAAAATTTATATGAGACATACGTGATGTGTCCAATAAGTAATGAGACTCTTATTGAAGTAAATAAATGAAATAAACAAAACTTTAATGATTGTGAGTGCGCTTCAAAACCAACAATTTACTGTCAGTTTTTGATGAAGAAAAGCAAGGAAGACCTTGTTAAATCAAAGAAAAATTGAAAGTGATATAATAATTTTGCTCTTGCTTCGTATCACGTTTTTTTACTGGAAAATGCAAAATCGACGACTGCAGTGCTGCGAAGGGAACCTTCAAATTTTGAATTTATTTATACAATTTGTATGATCTGTAATTGAATTAGAAATTGAATGTTGAATTGTATTTGACATTGAATTGATTTTGATCATCTATTTGTATTGTGAAATTGTTTTGAAATTTGAAACCATCTCTTCTTTTAAATATTTTATATTGGCTTTTTCTTCTTTTAATATTTTATATTGGCATGTTTTCTAACTTACTTTTATATTTAAACAACTATTTGTATTTTAATTATAATACATTTTATATAATAATTAATATAATTAATAAATGTAATTAATATAAAATTTTAAGATAACTTTTATTATTTGTACATTATATGACCAGCACAACGAAATATATTTGCGTTCATTTATTTATTTCCTTACGAGTCGCACTAGTTATTGGGTGGACCAAGTAAGTGGCACATGTAAATCTCTATTCCGTATTCCAATATTTTAAAAATAATAATAATTGGACAATAACAACAGAAAAAATTTTTAAAGGCAAAAGTCGCCAATTAAATCATTGACCCATACTGGTTGCAAATTAGAGCCAAAGGAAGAAACAGCTAAGAAATTGAGTTCCCTATACACCTAAATATCATTTAAAATAAATATTTGGATTGAGTAAACGGAATTTCTTTCATGTAAAATTTAGACAAGCAAATAATGATCATCTTAAAAAAACGAAATAAACAAATCAGTTTTCATAATGCAAAACTATGGCGAAGGGCAATCAGCAATATTCTATATATAATAACTTTTTTCAATTTTCAATACTGATTTCTTTTCAACTGATATTGTATTTATTAAAATGCTTGACTATGAATCAGTAAATATATCGACGTTTTATTATAAAAATGAAATAAAATCTAACGGGCTATTTTATGTTATCACTTCAGGTTCTGAAATAGAAGACAAATACTAGAAAAGATAATTTTTTTATTGATATTTATAGAATTAATTCGAAAAAAAACAAATTAATTGAATTAAAATAAAAGTTTCATTTAAACAAAATTTGCGTAAATTGTACCAATAAATTTTAAAAATGTTGATTTTTGAATTACTACTGACAATTTTAATATTTTCACCAGCCATCTCACAACATTTTTTGTTGTTTCATTATAGTTTCATAGAAATTTTATTTTAATCTAAAATTATCTTTTCTCTTTTAAAGTCAATCACACTTTTATTTCTTCGTTTTTAGATGTATTTTTCTAGATTGTTACAAAATGTAACAGTTTCTGGCGATGACACAAAATATCTATTAAATGTCAAAATGCATTACCTTTATTTTTATTAAATAGTTTGATCTTCATATTTTTATTTTCCATTAATGAATGTTTTAAAAAAATATTATATATTCAAATTTAAAAAATGTAAAAAAAATATAATGAGTCATAGTTAAAAGTACTTTTAGAAAATAAAAATAAATATTTGGAGAGTCCTCTTTGACTCGCATCTATATATTATTACTGGTAAAATTTTATTGCATTAACAAGTATGATAATTAGTAAAATCATTTATCTTTTCAATCCCCTCTTATTAATTTTTTTATTGAAAAATTTCATTTATTCGTGAATATAAAAAAATGCATCGATATATTTACTGATTCATAGTCAAGCTTTTTAATAAATACAATGTCAATCGAAAATCGAAAAAAGTTCTTATAATCTTGCCTATTAGTGTCTGTTCTTTTTAATTAACATATATTTTTGGAGCTGCCTTTTCAAGCTGATAATCTATTACTATAAAAGTATAATAACTTTTATTGTTATAATAATTAAATTGAAATATTATTTGCTCTAAAATTCTTCACTGTAAATTAGTGAAATAGTATCAAATGAAAGGGTATGGAGAGTAAAATTAGGCAGGTTCTTTTATGATGTCGGGAAAGGTCTGGAACTTTGACTTGTTAAATACAAAATACACGTAGTTTATGTGGTTGTTAGATTTAGAATAAATATGATTGAAGTTTATATCAACTTTATCGCAATAAACGAATTTAACATAAACTTTCGTTATTAAAAATTAAAGATCATATAAAATATAGCCAATAAATACAGACAGGAAAGTAACCAGAATTTTCCTAAAGAGTTACAAAAAATTGATAAAACCCAATTTTGGAATTTCCTAACAAAACTTTACTAAAATTATTTATCTATTAATATTTTTTATAAAAATAAAAAATAATAAAATTTAATAATATAATATAATATACTTATTTTACAAAAATAGTTATACTACTCTCTAACTTTTAAATGACCTGTAAATAATAATTTCATAGAGTCTATTTCACTTGAGTTCAATTTACAATATACTATTCAATTGCCGTGTTTGAAGAGTGAGAGAATAAGTAATCCTGCCCACTAAAAGTAATTACATTGATTTGGACGTATAAAGATCTATTTATACAAATTTAAATGTTATTTGTATAATTATTAAATAACTTTTTAAGCAGAATGAAATATATTCCTCACACCTCTCTCCTTGGTTTTGCAAAATATTATGGAGTTCCATAGAAATAAATTTAATAATAAAAAAAATATTCATTTATTTTCATTTCGGCTATAAATCAATATTTCCCTTCTTTATCATGAAATAGCGGCACAAAATTTTCAACTGGCGAAAATTTGGGCAAATAATAAAGATACAAAAACATAATGAAAAATTAAGGATTTTATTGAAAACTAATTAAACATTTTTGTTTATTAGAAATTTTATAAATCAAATAAAACAAAGCTATAGAAATCTGTACATTAATAACATTGCATTTTGTAAAAATAAAACAACTTAAAGGTTTGACTTTTCTGTAAATTGTTCATTCCGTCTTGGTTCAGAATAGTCAAAGGAAGCGGGAAACTGACAAAATCTTTATCAAATAAATAACTTCGAATGTGTGACTTTGAAATTCGAGATGTAAATAATAATTGATATAAAAGTCCAGCAAGTGCACCTCCTGAGAAGGGTCCAATGATATGAGTCTTAAGGAATTTATTGTTTTTGTTACTGAAATTAAACACTTTTAAACACTTACCCAAATGGTTCTGCTTCCCGCAAAAAAATATTTACCTAAACTGGCAGCAGGGTTCATACTTCCTCCACTAATATTCATCTAAAATAAAAAATAGTTATTAAAAGTTCTTTTAACAATAATATATTACTCCACTAAATACTCCAACTGCAATGGATAATCCAATGACTAAAGGAGCTATACCTTTCTCTGTCGAAGTTCTCGTCTTTTCGACGCATAATCTCATGACGGTGAAAACCAAAGTGAAAGTAATAACCATTTCACATAGAATTTTGAAAGCAGGATTTTCAACCCGATGAATAACTTCATCGATTCTTATAAACGATGAATTCGAAAAAAAATGTAAATATGACTTATGTAAAACGCCTCCTCCAGAAACCCCATAAATCATTCCAAACCCCGCTGTGGCTCCGATTATTTGAATCAAAGAAAAAAGAATAAATTTTACGAGACTGATTTCTCGAGCAACAAGCAATCCAAAACTCACAGCAGGATTAATATGACCACCACTAATAGGACCAATACAATATATTATTACCACTCCAGCCAAACCGAATCCCAATCCAAGTTTCACTGGATTCATGTTGTTGTAAGCGGTACCGAATCCGATAAAAACCAAAAGAAACGTCCCCAAAAACTCAGCGACCATTGACACCCAAAACTGACAAGACTTCAAATCCCTGACACTGCTTCCAAGTCGTAAAGTGTCCATGATAGTTGTTCAAATAAAGAAGCCAACAGTAACAGCGAATATTTATAGATCAACTTTCGTATGATAAACAACCGAGAGTGATGAGATAACAAATTCGTATGTTTATTTATCAAATGAACTTGTAATTTCCTTTGGATATTTTATTCATTTCGTTAAATCCAGGTATGGCAGTTACCATATGTCATTTTATTGTTTCCAACTTCAATATACTACCAAATGTACTTTTCACTAGAAAATATTCGATAATAACAGTTTTTGTTTTAATAAATAAAATAAAATTAAATTCTTTTTTTTACTTGACTCTTTCAAACTTCAAATGTATATATATTTGAAAATGTATATAAAATGTAAATTTGTTTTAATTTTCTTAATTTTATCTAATATCAATAATTAAATAACAATTATAATTATATTTATTGACAAATCAGATGTCGCAGAATTATTTGACACAAACATTTTTGTATTTAGTAATGGTCAATCCTTGCAAAAATATTTATTTATTTTTCAAAATTGATAAATAATTTTTTTTATATTTCAGATTTTGATAAATAATTTTAATTAATTTTTATATATATATTATTATAAGAACTCTTTTCAATTTTTACCACTGATTTCTTTTACATTGACATTGTATTTATTAAAAGACTTGATTACACCTAATTGCGAAAGTTAACATAGTCTATAATCTTAAAAAATC
>CAUHTR010004306.1:0-20111 GCA_959609185.1 Schmidtea polychroa | reverse complement strand
AACGTCATTAATATTTTTAACTGTAATTGATGGATCAACACAACGAATTTTTATAAATACCGGTACGAAATGATAAAATTTTAGTGTTTATGCTCAATTTTAAAGTTTTATGTCCGTTTTGACAGAATTCTCGAGAGACTAAGTGGAGGAGTACATATTTTGATTGTTATCATATCAATTGTCCACTTTCCCTTTGGACGTCCAATAAACTGAATGGACAAAATATTTTTTCAAAGTCAACATTTTACAATAAATTGCAATTAAATTATATATGTAGAATTTATATTTCCCAAGCTTTTTCAAATATATTTATTTAAAATTGTTCCTACTTTACTTCACGATTACTCAATATTCTGTGTTGAAATAATTTTATTGAATTTTTATTTTAATTTATTATTAAAATTTTGATGACCCTAAAAATTTAAAATTTAAAAATCTTCATTAAAATATTTCCTCAATAAATAAATTTTCAATTATATTATATAATTATCTAGCATAAAAACAATTATATTTATTTAACTTTTTTATTGGAAATTAAATTATGTCTAACTATTATTTTTCATTATATATTTTTTCAATGTTCCAAATTTTGTCAACTTTCGAAATGTATCACACTCAACTATATGCCATGAATAAAAATGAACAATTAATTGTTTCGTGGGTATTGATACTTGCACTGTGTCTTATTGGGATATTTGTTTTACTTTTTCAAATTATGAACGGTGTCAATTCCCTTATAAAAAAGTCGTGCTGTAGGTCATTGAAAAGATCTGAAAATAAAGACGCGAGTACTGACATGAATAACACGAGTTCAATTTCATTATTTCACAATGAACTGAAAATTTTATCAAAATCAAAATCAATTTCCTCAATAATTTCTTCTAAAATTCCCGTTTTAGTGGATCTGAATTCCAGCAACGAATTTCAAAAGAAAAAGGGAAATAATCAATATGGAGTGCTTAAATCAAATTTATCTAAAATTCCGATATATTTTTCAAATAGAAATTTATCAGTCTCAAATGTGCTAGAATTCGGTTCTATCAACTCCATTGACTCTCAAGTTTCAGATGTAACCAAATCATGTGAGAATCTAATTTCTATAAAAAAAACTCACAAAAAGAATCCAAATAAAAAATTTATAATTCATTGTCAAAGGTAAAGATGATAATGAAGTAGAAAATTATATTTTTGTCAATGGAAACAAAAATAAAAACCAATTTCTTGTTGAAAATAATTGAAAGAAACTATACTACCTTTGACTTTCATATTAATAAATATATTAATTTAATAATTAAATTTCAAATACATTATTAATGTTTCTTGTTGATTTTATTATTACAACTGGTGTTAATGTAGGATGTGAGGAAGATTTAATTATTAGCACAATTTAATATTATAATAATAAATGTACATCTGAATTATTACTATTAAGAAATTAACATATACATATTAAAGTATTATATTCGTATTATATTATGGCGTACATAATTATTATTATTATTTATAAATGCTTAATCGTCAATTTAATGATTTGTTTAGTCAAACCGATTATGTCAGAGTTTTTTGAATACAATTTGAATTCGTCTTCTAGTTTTATTTAACATGGCGACCCTGGCAATAGTGAACAAGATGATTCCGGATGTTTACGACGGAAGAGACGAAATCGAAACTTTCATTGAAGAATGTAAGCGATATTTTCAGTTATGTGGTCTAGATCAAGATAACCAAAATATGATGATAAAATGCCTTATTTCAAGAGATATTTTACCGATTTATGAAGCCGTCGATGTCAAATTTATTAATTTTGAAGATAGACTCAGAGAAGCTTTCAAGAAGCCGTCAACACTGATAGGCGATTTTTTGAACTTATACAATTATGAGAAAGATAACGATGCAGCGCCAGTGTTTTTCGAAAAGATTGAGAAAATGGTCGACAAAGTATTGAAACACAAGTGGGATAAAAACGAATTAGTCGCTTATTTTTTGATACATTGTGTCAAAGACAAAGAAATCCAAAAAGAGATCAAGATGCGAGATGCTTTAAAAGTCGAAGAGATCAAGGACGTAATTCGTAAAGTTGATGCTATCAACATTGAAGTTTCTAGTATTGCAGTTATGCAAAGGAAAGAAACGTTCGCAAACGTAATAAAGAAACGACAAGGATTTGCCGATATACAAGATCGACAACGCAATTTTTCTAATGTTCAAGAAAGACGAAATTTTGAACCAAGATTCAATTCTATTCCGCACACTCAAAGATTCGATTCTGGAAGGAATACTAATCAAAAGTATTACCAAAGAGACAACAGAGCAAGTGGAAGTCGCGTTGTCACATGTTGGAATTGTCAAGAACTAGGACATTCGAGTCGAGAATGCCCAAAAAAGAAGTGTTATGGATGTGGAAAAGAAGGACACATGATTAGAGAATGCAAAAATAACACGATAAATTCGGAATTGAGATGCAACGCTTGTAAGGAATCTGGCCATCACCGGGGAGAATGTCCATCGATTTCATGCTCAGGATGTGGAAAACGTGGTCATTTGCGATTTCAATGTTGGGGGACAGCAGACACACGATCATCAGGAAGAAACCAATCTAGAAATTACGAAGATAACAGACGATATCAAGACAGATACGCCGATCGAAGAGTGGCAGCTATGGAAGACCGCGGAAACGAAGCGGAGGATTCTCAGTCTACCCGAAGTGATGAACACCCAAATGGGAGGGCTCCATCATTAGGCGAGATGATAGGAGCCATGCATTAAAGGGTAATAATGATGATTGTGTGCGCCAAGATAAGTATAGTATATTTTTTAATAATAATAGTAATTTAGACAGTATATATAGTTTTAAAAGTAGTAATAATAATTTAGACAGTATATCTAAATCAAATTTAAATGTAAAAAAAATTAAATTTAAATCAGATGTAATTTTAGAAGATAGTATTAAAAACGTGAAATTAAATTAAAAAAATATGATGTAATGAAGAAAGATAATCAGAGTAACAGTAAGATTATATATGACATAAGAGATAAAACTGATATTAATGATTGTAATTTGATGCGTGATGAAATTAATGTAATTGAAAATAAATGTGATCAGAATTGTAAGAAGATAATAAGTATTTGTGAGGCAAAATTAATAAATAGCAATAAAAAGTTTGTTTATGACGAAACATTGAATAAACATATAAATAATATTTCTGTTTTAAATGACGATTTAGAAATTGTATATGATAAGATGGGTGGAAGACCAAGCATAATAGTTGGGATTAATAGGATTTATTTTAAACATTGTCTATTGGATACGGGGGCCAGAATGAATGTTATAGATAGCTCGATCATCAAAGAAATAGGTGGGATAGATATTAAACCTCACAATGAAGGAATTTGGTGTGCAAATGGTAGTCCATTGGGAACATTTGGCAATGTTAAATTGAAGATTCAAATCGGTAACAAAGAAGAGAATGTGATTTTTGTTGTTGTTAAAAAGGTTTCACCGCCAATTATTGGTGGGATAGATTTACTTCGTCAATTCAACATCAAGTTAATGAAAATAAACGATAGTATAACTGAAAATACGGAAATAGAAAATAATTTTAATGAAATTTGTAATATTGAGGCAAGATTTAGCAACTCAAATAATGAAAGATTTAGTCGAGCAATAAAATTATTTGATTTAAAAAAAGGAGATAAAATGTATCAGATAATTAATGAAAATAAAGAAGTTTTTATGGCGGATAAATGGGACATTGGAAAAACATATTTATTAAGGCATGAAATCAAAACTACTGAAGGCCCAATCCACATGAACCCTAGACGACAACCGGCTCATTTAGAAGAAAAGATTGAGGAGGCTATACAAAATTTGGAAGAAAATGGTATTATTAGGAAATGTGATTCGAGTTGGAATACTCCATTGGTATGTGTTTGGAAAAAAGAAAAGGATGACATCAGATTGTGTTTGGATTTTAGAAACCTAAATAAAATAACAGAAAGACAAATATTTCCAATGCCTAATATTGAACAAATGTTAGATTCACTCAACGGATCCAAGTTTTTTAGTACTATAGATCTTGGAAGTGCATATTATCAAGTGGAGTTAACAAATAATTCACAAGAAAAAACCGCATTTTCAACAAGGAGCGGACAGTACTGTTTTAATAGAATGCCTTTTGGAATTGCTGCAGCACCGGCTACATTTCAAAAATTAATGACTATGGTTTTAGGAAAACTTCTGTGGAATACAGCTATTGTATATTTGGATGACATATTAATATTTTCTACAAATAAAGAAGAGCATTTTAAAAGAATAAATGAAGTACTAATGAAAATTAAGGAAGCGGGATTACGAGTAAATCCAGAAAAATGTACATTTTTAACAAATGAGACAAAATTTTTAGGCCATATAATTAATAATGAAGGTGTGAAAGTGGATGAAAATAAAATTGAAGCAATTAAAAATTTTGTTAGACCTAAATGTTTGAAACAACTAAGAAGTTTTTTGGGGTTGTGTAATTATTATAGAAAATTTATAAAAAATTATTCAATGTTTTCACGAATATTAGAGTCTATATGTGGTACGACTAATGAAAAACTTATATGGTCAGAAAAATGTGAAGAAGCATTTGAAGAATTAAAAAATGCATTATCGAAAACACCAGTATTAATATACCCTAACTTTCAGAAAGAATTTATTTTGGATACTGATGCAAGTTTTGATACAATTGGTGCGGTTTTATCACAGTTAGACGAACAGGGACATGAGCGAGTAATTGCATATGGTTCGCATTCAATGAATAAGCATGAAATAGGTTATTGTATAACAAGGAAGGAGTTATTGGCCATTTATTATTTTACTCAACATTTTAAACATTATTTGTATGGAAAAAAATTCAAATTAAGAACGGACCATAAAGCAATAACATTCATGATGACAACAAAAAAGCCAATCACGGCACAATTCCAAACTTGGATAAATTTTCTTAGCAGTTTGGATATGGATATTTCATTTAGAAAAGGTATTGAACATACCAATGCAGATGCCTTATCTCGAGATAAATGTGGACGATGTACTCAATGTATGGAAGTTCATGAAAATCCTAAAATAGAAAAAATGAAAACAAGACTTTTAACAATGACAGCTGTTAAGCAAGGTGTGATTTGGCAAAAGGATAATGTTGAGATAGAAAATCAAAAAGGATTAATCATGAAAAACGTAAAAACTAAATTTAAGATTGATGATGATGTTATCATGACAAAAGAAAATAAAATTTGGATTCCTAAAAACAATCGCGAAAAATTTATCAAAGAAGTGCATAAAATCCTATGCCACGCAGGTTGCAAAAAAGTGATTGACTACATAAAAGTAAATTATGACATGGATGAATTACAAATGATAACTACATAAATTATTCAAAATTGTGAATTATGCCAAAAAAGAAAAACACTAACAACTAAAACAAAGGAAACGATACTAAAAACGGAAGTGTCGAAACCGTTTGAAACAATTGCTATAGATTTTTGTGGACCTTTGAAAACAAGTGTACATGGGAAAAAGTATATTTTAGGAATTATTGATATGTGCACTCGATATATTTCCCTTACAGCAGTTTCTAAGCAAGATGAGAAAACAACAGCTGACACAATAATGAAATTTTGGATTCTAAAATACGGTTCTCCTAGGATAATTCAAGTAGATTGTGGAAAGACATTTGAATCAGGTGTGATGAAAGAATTAGCTAAAACTCATAACATAATGCTTCAATTTTCAAGTCCATACCATCATAGTGCAAATGGATTAATAGAACGGCAATTTCGAACAATAAGAGATTTCATGAGTACCGCAATCAAAGATAGATTAAAAAGCAATTGGGTAGAGGTATTACCAGAAATTGAATTTGCTTTGAACGCAACCGTACAAAGTACATTAGGGAAAAGTCCAGCGGAAATAGTATTTGGGTTTCGAATAACAAGAGAATGGCAAAACAAAAAGGAAGTTAATAATGACCGAATTAGAATCATTGAAGAAATACAAGAAAAGCAAAGAAATGTTAAGTACAGAAACGCAGATAGAATTAATAGAGAATTTAAAATAGATGACAACGTTTTGGTAAAGATAGACATAAGGAAAAAAGAAGATGATAGATACAGAGGACCTTTTCGAGTGATAAAAAAATTACATGATAGAAGTTACGAGCTTATGAATAAAGAAGGTAAAACAATGATTCGAAATGTAGAATGGCTAAAGCCTTTTAAACAGGGGGGGATGTGAGGAAGATTTAATTATTAGCACAATTTAATATTATAATAATAAATGTACATCTGAATTATTACTATTAAGAAATTAACATATACATATTAAAGTATTATATTCGTATTATATTATGGCGTACATAATTATTATTATTATTTATAAATGCTTAATCGTCAATTTAATGATTTGTTTAGTCAAACCGATTATGTCAGAGTTTTTTGAATACAATTTGAATTCGACTTCTAGTTTTATTTAACATAGGAGGTGCTGTTTCAACGTTTGCTTCAAATTATTTAAATATCAGGAAGGCTTTTTTGTTTCTACGTGCATTTTGTGTGTTTAGAATATGGTTTTTGTGTTTCCTCATGCTTGTTGCATAGAAGGTATGAGATATTAAGGTTCTCTTTATGTATAAATGGTGAATATTTTAGGCCAAGTTCGTTATTTTTAGCCTTTGCGAGAAAGAGATATTGTTTGTCATTAAAGTTATATTTTTTAATTAGATGTGCTGAGTTCTTTGTTATCTATTGTTGGTTAAAAACTGATTTTAAGACCACGTAGATGTAACATGACCGGAACGCGTCGGAAAAAAGCGGTTCCATGACAAAACAGAACATGACAAAACAGTTCTGTTTTGTCATTGTTCTGTTTTGTCATTGTTCTGTTTTGTCTTGTTCTGTTTTGTCATGTTCTGTTTTGTCTTGTTCTGTTTTGTCATGTTCTGTTTTGTCTTGTTCTGTTTTGTCCGGTCACCCTATGCTACTTTAAGGATTTTAATATATAATTCTCATTTCTTTTAATTCTTAGGTTATTCTATTTTGGTTTATGATAATTTAATTCTTAAATATTTATCTTTTAGTAAACTTTACCTAGCTACTTCACTGTCATGATGGATTTCGATATTTTTATAGAATATTCTAGTTTTTATTGTCATTTCTATTATAATTTTGATTGTTTATTTATTCGCTGATGATGTTTTGTCTGAATATTTTCCATTTTTATTCTTATATAATTTTATCGCCACTAATTCAAATTTGCTTACTTCGGTTATGTATCTGTGTTATATTTGAGTTCCTTTCGTGCAATATATCTTTATTTTTTGTTTCATTTTATTTTTCGTTTTTATTTATCAT
This sequence comes from Schmidtea polychroa, assembly GCA_959609185.1. NCBI lineage: Eukaryota > Metazoa > Platyhelminthes > Tricladida > Dugesiidae > Schmidtea > Schmidtea polychroa. Next base: position 12,722 of record CAUHTR010004306.1, on the reverse strand, counting down.
TTTAGTGTTATGTAGGTTCTTTAAATTGTGATAAATGGTTGTTTTAGACGTGTTTTGAATTTAATTTCACTTGATGTTGTGTTTACATGCTTTTTTCGGTGACCGGACAAAACAGAACAAGACAAAACAGATCATGACAAAACAGAACAAGACAAAACAGAACATGACAAAACAGAACAAGACAAAACAGAACAATGACAAAACAGAACAATGACAAAACAGAACAGTGATAGAACAGCATAGAATATTCTAGAAAATTCTCATATCCATCAGGGAGGCGAAATTAATTAAAAATAAATAAAATTTAAAAATTAAAAATAAAATAAATAAGAAATTATAAGAAATCGCCATCAAAATTGATAAAAAATGAAATTCAAAATTAATCAGAATTAAAATAATTCATATTTGTTTTACTGAATCAATGCAAACACATACTTGCACACCAAAATCAGGCTATATATCAGACGTATTTCAGTTCACTATTTAATCAAATGTAACCCACAAAATTTTGAAACAAAACAGAATTCTTGTTTTTTAATATTAAAAGTGAAAAGTTGTTTTGAATTTTTTATATTTGATAATTACATTTTTGTTTTGGTTTTTACTCAAAACTAGATCACTTTTAATGGTTAACATTCACATATTTGTTTGTCTTTTTCGATCCAAGCCACCTCAAAATCTACAAGTCAGTAAATTTACATATGATTATGACCTTGAGGAGTGGCAGTTGTTAATCGACCATTTATTTGGGTAGTTTTCACTACGCCATTTATCGGTAAACTTCTTGTGGCCTGTGTGAATTGTGGTGTGAATGTAAAAGGTTGTAACATACTGAGTGCCTCATTGTCTACATTTGGTATGTTCGTGCCATGCTTGCAGCAGGCAAGAGTAAAATCGATATAGGAAGACCGGAAGCTGCATCAAGCTTTTAGTTTGTTCGTAGTTCCAAGGTCTTCATACATAATATTAAGAGCTCGTCACATTAGTGTGAGCCGATTTTCATTTTTATCATAGTTATAATAGACTAATAGTTCATGCAGTCAATCAAACGAAACTTTCATCCAAACTACACTATATTATTGTAGAGGATACTAAAAGCTTGTTTCCCTAATGTCAAGTGACGTATCGGTAGTGAGCAGTAAAAATACTATAGACTCAAATTTATAACAGATCACAACGAAAGATGACAGTTGAGTTAATAATGTAAATACTGTTCATAGGCCAGATCATTGTGTTTAAAATGAATTCAAATAGGAGCTGATCACTACTCAAAATTTTGAAAGATAAGTTAAAATTAAGCGATTTTTAATTGAATGATGACGGAGAGAGGGATGTTTGCTTGTGGGATTTATTCAAATGGAGGATGCGATGAAAATGAAGGGCAATTGATGAACCTACGATGTCCCATAAGAGCGAGTACTACTGAACTGATTCCTAAGTTGAAGGGCAATTAAATTGTATAGACCTGCCTAGTGTCTAATTAAAATGTACAACAGTCCGACATTAATGCCTATTTATATCTATTATTTTTAGTGATAAAGTTATTAGAAGACATGCGGGCCGACCGGGAAGTTCCGCTGTAACGAGTGAAGGTATTCCATGCCAGAACAGAGGTGCTCAAGGACTAGGTAGAAAAAACCTGGTTTAGTCCGGTTTTAATAAAGCGACGCCTCCGACAAATCGAGGCATTACAAATGCAGCCAGTACAGGGTCAGTTAGGGGCCCAAAAGCCTCAGCTTCTCTAAAACGTCATGTCCAATGCAAGTTAAGGACTGAACTAAGTGGTATAAATAGCCCGGAAAAGCCGAACGCGCCAGTCGGCGAGTGCGCAAGAATGGCCGAATCTTGGGACACTCAACTTGTGCATTGGGCAACATGGACGAACTGGCTCACATTTCTGACAACATTCATTATTGTATGTTAATAGGAATAAAACATGTATTGGGTTCGGTGTTTCTCATATTGATTGTGCCTGTAAAAGATTTCCTTGGGGTAATTATTAATTAACATTGTAGTATAAGGGATAAAACATGTGGTAGTAAATCTAACGGGGTTTGTGTCATTCGAGTACAGAACAAGGGGCAACAGTCCGCGAACCTATTCAAACGCTCGACGATTATAGTGTGTGGAGGCACGCTCACTTCATGTAAGTATACACCCATGCGACACATTACTAACATCGATTGCTCAACAGGTGTCAGATGGTAGGACAATCATTCTATCTTGGGTTGCGTCGCAAACAACACGAAAGAGTAAAATATGGATTACCCGCAACCCACCACATCTTGTTTTTGATGTGTGTCCTTTTTGCTAGTGAGAAAGTGTATGATTGATGAAGCGTCTTCCAGGTTTCATCAGCCATATAGTCAAAGTGATCATTTTGTTTAATTTCAATTTGGTACTTATTTTCTATAGTCATCAGTTTTACTTTTATGTTAAATTTTTTCTTGAGTCTCAGAATTTCCCAAAGATACAATGTATTCCATCCAAATTTCCTTTTATTTCGCAGTTGATCCATTGCAGTGCTTTATCTATTCATCCTGTTTTGTCATGAAACCTAGTTTTCATTACTTCTATAAGTTCTTCTGTTAAAAAGTTTGTCATTTAAGTTTAATAATTTCAACATGTATATTACACTTTGGATTAAGTATTCATCAATGCTGGGTACAATTACTAATTTTCCTTATATGCAGTGAATATATTAAAAGCAATTATTAAGGTTTGGGTGAATGTATTTGTTAATATTAAACGCTTAATAATCTACAAAATATATATTTAAATACAAATTATTGCCTAAATCTGGTATTATTAAAACGTCCGATTTTAAATGGCGAATTAATTAATTTAATAATAATGCTAATTATGCGTGCCAGCATTTATACTTATTATACTTTTACTATATAATAGTTTTTGATAATAGTTTTTAATACAATATATATTTTATTTATAAATTAATTATTTAAATATCCCTAACAGTATTTAAGCATGTTTTTAATTATTCTTTTTATTCTCTGGTCGTGTCCTAACAATTTTCTTACGGTCTCTATCTAGAATCACTTCGTTAATCGTCCAGTTTCTAAATGGGAAAATAAGTCTTGAATGTATAAATGTTTTGTATAAGTGTATTTTCTGTACAGGGTGTAAGTCTGAATTAAAAATTTTAATAGTGTCTGCAATTGCCTTATTTGATATGTCATCTATATTATATTTCCGGTTTTCACAAACACTAATATCTAAGTATTTATATAAGTTGTTGTTGTCTACAATAGGAATTATTGTTATTGTTTAATCTAAGGTATGCACATTTTTTGGGCGAAATATAAGTCCTGCCAATTCTGTATATTTAATAATGGCATTTAAAATAATTTCTATAGTTTCCTAGATTCGGGAAGGTATATCCGTTTATTATAAAATGGTGATCATTCAGTATATTTTTTGTAATAAAATCAAAATATGTAGAGAATTTTTTGTATATGTTTTGTATAAGTTCAATTGAATTTTTGTTAATTCCCATTTTGGTAAGTGTGTGCCATAGTAGTTCATGTGGGACACTACCAAATGCGTTAGCTAAATCAAGCAAAATAATATTTATGTCATTCTTTGTATATTGTTGAGGTCCGTAAATTAAAATAAAATTTAAATGAAATTTAGGTTAATAATTTAACTAGAAAGTAAATGAAGAAAAAAGACAAATAAAAGCGGGATCATGCACAGAATCAATAGTAAAGGAAAGTGTGATGGAAGCAGTATTAGAAAATGCCAGAAGCAATTACGAAAGGCAAGAATCCGGAAATCCGAGAAAAATCAATAAATGGTAAAATCATCGAAATCGAATGGGGAAAACGGGACAGGTATAGATTAGCTAATGGTCAACAAGATGATGATTAGGGATTTATCCGAAAATGGTTAGGAAGGGTCGAAAAGCATTCAAATGTATGAAAACAGAAAACGTTAATTAATTAATTAATTGGCTAATGGAAAACCCGAGCTTATGGGAAACCCGAGCCAATGGAGAACCCGAGAGATGAAGGAAACTCGAGCTGGGTAAACAAGAAGAAAAGCAAACAGAAGGAAGATTTGGGCCCATTAGCTTGACACAATGATTAATTGGAAAAGAGCAAGGAGAAGATAGCGCGCGTACGAAGACCGGAAGGGCCATTAATTATCTGGATTCGTTGGACCATTTGGGTGACAGCCGAAGCAGATACGTGGGAGCAAATGTCAAATGAAAGATTGGCTCAGCAATAACCATTTGTCATCCTGATTTCGAGGAGTATATAAGGAAAGGGAAAATCAGAGAAAATCGGCATTTTGCCTCAGCTAAGGTCAGAAGAAACCGAGTTAGGAATAGGCAAAACGAATTAAGGAAATTAGGGAAAAGAAGACATAGAATTAGGAATATGGAAAGGTGAAAAAGGAATCAAATCAAACAGAAACCGAGGAAAACGTGGGTCAAGAGAATCTAAAGGAATAAAAGGTGAATATTATCTATTTGCAAAGCATCAACGCCGAGCGGAGAATCGTTCGAACGGAACTTTGATTATTAATTGTAGAGTGGTGATAAAGAATTGTGAATCTGTTATTTCAATATACGTTGGGTCGTTTATTGTTTTGATTTAAAGGACACGAGGAGTCAGAGGGAACCTACTTAAAGTAATCTAAAACCCAACAATATAAAGCTCTAATAAGTGTTATGCTCCGAGCAGACATCACGAATACCAATTGCTTTTTGATTGCAGCTTCAAAATTTTCATAGTCTTCTCCATTTTAGTAATCTATTGTCAATACTAGATGAGAATATTCTATAGGATGTATCTAAAATTGGTAAGCGTCTTCATAATGATATGTCATGACTGTTTTCTTCTTTACCGGGTTTAAGTACAAGTTTTGTTTAGTATATTTTCCATGTTTTGGAGCATGTTTGTTACGTATTACTTTGTTATATATTGTTGTTAGTAATTCGCAGTTAGGATCTATTTTCTCCCAATCCGTATATGTAATTTTATCTTTTCCAGGAGCAGATCTTTTATTTAGTTTTTTATGGTATATATTGTTTCAGTAATTGTTATTATACTAGTGATAATGTTATTTTTAAAAAGGGGGTGTTCAAGTTTACTTTTAATTATGTTAACAACAAATTTCTATAAATACTGGCACGAAATGATAAAATTTTAATTTTTATACTCAATTTTAAAATTTTATGTCCGTTTTGACAGAATTCTCGAGAGACTAAGTGGAGGAGTACATATTTTGATTGTTATCATATCAATTGTCCACTTTCCCTGTGGACGTCCAATAAACTGAATGGACAAAATAAATTTTCAAAGTCAACATTTTACAATAAATTGCAATTAAATTATATATGTAGAATTTATATTTCCCAAGCTTTTTCAAATATATTTATTTAAAATTGTTCCTACTTTACTTCACGGTTACTCAATATTCTGTGTTGAAATAATTTTATTGAATTTTTATTTTAATTTATTATTAAAATTTTGATGACCCTAAAAATTTAAAATTTAAAAATCTTCATTAAAATATTTCCTCAATAAATAAATTTTCAATTATATTATATAATTATCTAGCATAAAAACAATTATATTTATTTAACTTTTTTATTGGAAATTAAATTATGTCTAACTATTATTTTTCATTATATATTTTTTCAATGTTCCAAATTTTGTCAACTTTCGAAATGTATCACACTCAACTATATGCCATGAATAAAAATGAACAATTAATTGTTTCGTGGGTATTGATACTTGCACTATGCCTTATTGGAATATTTGTTTTACTTTTTCAAATTATGAACGGTGTCAATTCCCTTATAAAAAAGTCGTGCTGTAGGTCATTGAAAAGATCTGAAAATAAAGACGCGAGTACTGACATGAATAACACGAGTTCAATTTCATTATTTCACAATGAACTGAAAATTTTATCAAAATCAAAATCAATTTCCTCAATAATTTCTTCTAAAATTCCCGTTTTAGTGGATCTGAATTCCAGCAACGAATTTCAAAAGAAAAAGGGAAATAATCAATATGGAGTGCTTAAATCAAATTTATCTAAAATTCCGATATATTTTTCAAATAGAAATTTATCAGTCTCAAATGTGCTAGAATTCGGTTCTATCAACTCTATTGACTCTCAAGTTTCGGATGTAACCAAATCATGTGAGAATCTAATTTCTATAAAAAAAACTCACAAAAAGAATCCAAATAAAAAATTTATAATTAATTGTCAAAGGTAAAGATTATAACTGTTAGAAGACTTTGGAGACATAAGATTGATTAATATAAAAAAACTGATTATCCCTCCAGAGGAAGTAATTATATTGTAAGTATCTTGAGCAATACACACACACACATTAATAATACAATATTACACCTTTGATATTCAGGCATACATTACATAATAGTAGTGAATAGTAAGGACTCCAGGACACTTTCAAGGTCATGGAATATCAAGATCAAATATACACCAATCGAATCATTTATTTTTTAAATTAACATTTTATTTAATTACTTCTTTTTAATTTTTTTTTTTTTTTTTTTTCATTTTAATTTTATTAATTAATTATTTTATTATGTTTTATTTTAATTTATTACATTTAATTAATTTATTAGTTTATTAATATTTTATTTTAATTACTTACGCTATTTAATTATTATTATTATTATTATTATTATTTTTTATTTATTTATTTATTTATTTATTTTTTTAATTAATTAATTTATTTTTTAATTTTATTTAATTACTTCTATTTATTATTATTATTTTTTTTTCTTTTTAAGTTTCTTAATTAATTATTTTATTATGCTTTTATTTTAGTATTATTTTATTATTTTATTTATTATTATTATTATTATTATTTTTTTTTAATTTTACATTTACATTATATTCTAACAAGAGGTAAATTATAACGATAATATTTCAATTTGAATAAAATTTTAATTAGTAATTATTCAATTTGAATAAAATTTTAATTAGAAATTATTTAATTTATTATAAAATAAAACGCTGAGTTAATTTTAGATAAACAGGATATTAATTTTTCGGAAAAAAAAATAAATAAAATAAACACAAAATAATATTTCTTACTTGAAACTAATTATCTAAATTAATTGGACAAATGAATAATTAAATGCTAAAACACATTTTAATTAACTAAGTCAAACAATTCACAATATATATTTTATTATTCACATAAATTTAATTGTTAAAGAGCTTGTTTCGATTTGCATTCATTTCTAGACATAGCAGTTGCAATATGCATTTGGCGAATCTTATAGTGACCGTAGGCATAACTTTCATTACAATTGTACCAATACCTTTTATCGTCCAAACATTGGAGAGCTCGTTTTTCTGTCATGAAAGTATACAACTGATGATTGACACTTCCTATTCTTTTTTGTGGGATGCTCACTGTTCCATCATCAGTATACACTTTTTTATAGGCTTCATGTGTAAGATTAGAGTTTGTAAGTCTTATTCCTTTGGCTTTTAGAGTGTTTTTATCGCCTTGGAGTGAGTAGCACTTGGGTCGAAGAAAAACCCATTCTTTATATTGATTTCCTTTATTCTCATCCTTGAATTTCCCGATTACCGAACAAATTTTATCTGAGAACAATGGATCAGTCACTGGATAATTTGAAGTATCTAGGAGCCCATCGGCAATCATTTTTGGATATAGTTGTAAGCGTAAATCTACATTTTTACACTCTAAAAAGAAGGAATCTGTGTCACCGGCTACGATATTAATTTGACAATTGAATTCTTCTCTATAACTCTGTAGTTCTTTATATTGAAACTGGTACATGCGAAGTTTGGATAAATCAAGTACGGTTTGTCCAATATACATTGGTCTATCTAAACACACAATTTCCTTATTGAGTATAACAGCAATAAGATCATCCGCAATCTTGATGCTACGACGAAACATAGGATTACTACAATAAGTTATCAATCTTTTGCTTTTGCTGCATAATCTCAAATTTATACGTTTCTTCAAGTTTTCCACAGTTTTACCGTATAAACCGTTGTTCTTTAACTTATAATAATCTCGCTGAAACGAATCTGTACTAGCTGCTCTCATTTTGGTATTGTAATCAATATAGCCTTTGAAAATAGCCACTTGCTTGAATTCTACAGCACGATTAACTTTTGTGACTTTTGCGCCGTAACTCAACCACTCTGTCAAAACTCTACCATTAACTACATAGTGTTTCTTAGGCTCATGAGTTAACAACAGCTTTTCAACTTTACAACCAGGCGGATAACAAAGCTCAGGAGCTATAGGTAAATCATCTAGTTTATCTTATATACTATCAGGAATGACGATGTCAACCTCTAGAACATATCCACGATCTCCATCAAACTCATCCCCATTTGCACATCTTTCAACAATACCATTCATTTCAGTCTGATCATTTATCCATCTAAATTCACCAACAGGAAGTTTTTGCGACAGCGCCCATCCATATAAATTATTAACATCTAGGTATGACATTTGTGTTGATTCATCAGCTTCAACATGATGTTTGTTGATAAATGTCATTCCACCACGAATACCAGCTTCAAATAAACGGTAAAGCTCTGGATCTTGAATAAGTTCTACCGGTTCAGATAACTGTTTAATAGCTGATGCCCAACTTAATCCGGGTATGGAAACAAACGATAGAGCCTCAAGTCCATCTTCGTCAAATGTTTTTTCTCTGAAAGCTTCAAAAACATCGGCCAACAGAAAAACATCCAGCTTGAGATATACTAGCATGTAATCTAGCAGTGTCTCACAGTTGTATTGTTGCCAGATTCGATTTGCATGTATATAATCTTCTTCACTAACTCCCTCCCAAATCGGTGGTAATTCTGTTATTGACTGTAAAACATCCATTGATGTAGCCATATCATAAGGAAAAATGGTTTTACAAGTCATCATCTGTGATTCGAAAACATCTGAGGTCAGTGGAAGACATGGTAAATTTTTTGATAAATTTGCCAAGCTGCTATTTAAAAATTGTAAAGAATCAATGAATCTAATTCTTCTGCCTTTCGATGTCGCTGTAAGTGTGAGAAACTTTTCTGTTGATTGAGGAATAACAATTAAATTCCAATCGGGGAATTTTCCAATTGCATATTTTAATATATGATGAATGTCATATCCACGAAGATTATGAAATACAACAGGTAAAGACGGATTGATTCTTCTAGCCAAATTACAATCTTGACACGCTGCTCCGAGATATTGACCAGTAAAATGATCATGATCCCGAACAGGTATATTGATAATCTTTTTACAAAGGTAGCAATGAGTTTGATTCGTAAATTCTTCCTGCTGTTCCCAAGTGAGTTCCATCATTTCCTTCGATCCATTAATTTTATACCACGGATAAACTATGTCTGTAGCTATATCATCCCATGCTTGTATAAACTGAATGATACAGTTTTTCCCAACAAATGTTTCATTTCGAATCGGACAACCTTGATGAAGAAGCACAAATTCAGATGCAATCGGCTCATGTTTTTGGAAGTGCTTGTCATCTAGAGGTAATATTGATTCAAAGTCCGCGTAGACAACAAACTGCTGTTTTATAGTTTTACTCCAGTCTTTAAATTCGATATATTTATTCTCTGGCATTGAGTATAGAGTCGTCCGCTCCACATTCTTCCTACAAAGACCTATATGTCTTTCAAAAGCAGGACGTTTTTGAAACCCATGAAGACATGTATGACACCAATGTGATTGGATTCTGACTCCTTCTACTCTATCTCTGTAATTCAGCAATCGATCGAGATTAGTTACAGCCAAAAAATGATAATTTAATTCTAAAATTTAGTTAATATTTTTAATGATTAAAAGAAATATTACCTTCTTCAATCAATAGGAGATATATCTGAGATCCCGTCGAAGTACTTCTATATACCAAGTCAACGAACGGATTCTTGAAAATATCATTAGTTTTTGTTTAATTGGATCTTTATTATATTTGAGAACATTGATCGCTAGATTTGGATTCATTGCTTCAAATTGGCAAATGTTAACCAACTTCATGGGAAACCATTCAAATTTCCATTTTAAGTCTTAAAAACAAAATTCAATGATTTATGACATTTATATATATTACCACTTAAATTATATTTCATTACTCTTTCTCTGTGATGTTTTATGTCATCATAATGTAATACGGCCAGTATGCTATATAAAAAGCAGAATTGATCATTATTTTGAACATTAACTAAAGCCTGGCAGTTTTTCAGGTAATTTGGCGTTTTAATGTAACTTGAACCTAAGTAAATATCTTGATATATATATATATATATATATAATAATGTAAATAAACTTACCAGATACATGTATTATGTCTGATAATTTAGTTAAAATCATAGTAACTTCTAATATTTTATGAATTCTCCACCACTACTTTGTTGAGTGTATTTCTCCAACTTTTCTTTTAATTTTTCAATTCCATCATTAATAAATGAAGATGACATTGTAATTGCTTTATTCGACAAACACCATTTTTTAATTCACCATCCTCTTTGATAAACTCTGCACAAAGTCCAAATTGGATTTTTACTGTCCCCATTCGTTGAATATGATCTTCTATTCTTGATGAGACAATCTGGAACAACAATGTCAGGAGAATTAATTGCAGATACATCGCTTGTCAATTCAACACGAGAACCATTTAAGTCAGACTCCCGACGTGGACACAATTGTATGTTAGAGTCTCCATTCCGTAAAATATTGACTTTCGTTTTGTGGTGCCAGAGTTTTTGTCTAACTATATTTATAATTAATATTAACAACTTAAATAACATAACTTGTAACATATTCTTTAATCTGCTAGGATCGTATGATGTGTTCATTTTTCGATTGTAACTATAAAAAAATTAATAATGTTAATAGTAGAAAGAGTATTACTTTAGTGATCATCTGCTCTTCGTTTCTTCGAATACTTCTAAGATGGTGTCCGTGTTGTCGTACAAACATTAACCACCTACCTGGTGATATAATGAGACATTCCGGACATATGTAACCCGATAAGGTAGAGTCATTTATCTTGAAATATGATGATGTAACTGATTTACAGTTCTCCACTCTTCATGACTTTCGCAATACAAAATTTATATAAACTGCATCCGTTCACTAAAAGAAATAATCATTAATATTAGATAGAGAATAAAAAATTATTCACTTATATAAGTTAAATTAAAAGTTTAAATGACAAACATTGAAAAGTTACTGCTTATATATTACACATGATTAAATTCTGACCAATCAAAATCAAGGAAGGGGTAGGAAAATAAAATATATATATTTGTCCTGACCAATCAAAATCAAGGCAGGGGTAGGAAAAATAAATGCATTACATGCAGTATTTTAAAAGTTCAATATATTTTAAACACATTTTGATGCTAAGTTGACTTATTTAACATTTTCATAATAATTTAATAAAAAAAATAATGTGATGAACCCACAAATAATATCATTTTCATCAAATTTGCAAAACAGTAATAACGTTTTTTCATAAAATTGTAACAAGTAATAACATATTTCAGATAAATTTTCCAACATTGTAAAATATTTAAGCAAATTGTAACAAATAGAAAATTTACAACAAAGTAGTAACATATTTCAGAATTTCAACAAAGTTGTAAAATATTTATCAAATTGTATAACTAAAATAATAAAAATATTGCGACCAAAGTAATAAAAATATGATGTTTAATTGGGACAAATCAATATATTATTTCGAAGCCGGACAACAATTAAAAAGAATTTGTAATATTGTGAGTCTTTCAGTAAATTACAACAAAGTAATAACATATTTCGAAAAGATTTCACCAAATGTAAATATTTACGCAAATTGTTATAAGATTATAAAAATATTGCAACAAGGTAATAAAATAATACAACTTTAAACTCTAGATCATCCATTTTATAGAAAATTAAATTTTATCTAATATATTATATGAATAAAATCTAATGGAAATGTACGTTAACTATATGACAAGAAATACAAATTTATCGTAAAAACATGTGTGATTACACACGATGCAAGAAGACAAGAAAAAAAATGTTAACAAACATACGAGACATAATTTTTAATCAAGCTTTTTTATAGGAAATTAAATTTATCTATATAATATATGAATAAATATCCAAGGAAATTACGTTAACGTATAATAAATACAATTTATCGTAAAAACATGTGTGTTTTACACACAAACAAGATCATAATTTCTAATCAATCATTTTATAGAAAAATTAAATTTTATCTATATAGCATATGAATAATCCTAAGAAATTACGTTACTGTATGAAAAATACAAATTTACATAAAACATGTGTGTTTCACACAAAACAAATACTTATATTTCTAATCAATCCATTTTATAGAAATTAAATGTTATCTATATATTATATGAATGAAAATCCTATGAAATTACTTTAACTGTATGAAAAATACAAATTTATCGTAAAGACATGTGTGTATACACACAACATACGAGACTAATTTTTAATCAGCTATTTTATAGAAAATTAATTTATCTATTATATAGACTAAATATCCATGGGGAAAAATTACTTTAACTGTATGAAAATACAAATTTATCGTAAAAACTGTGGTTATTACACACACATACGAGACATTAATTTTTATCAGCTATTTTAAATAGAAAATTAATTTTATCTATATAATTATGAATAAAAATCC
>CAUHTR010004305.1:0-23054 GCA_959609185.1 Schmidtea polychroa | reverse complement strand
AAAATTTGTACTTTTAGACTTTTTTTTTTTTTTTTTTTTTTTGGATTTTTGTGAAAAGTTGTAGGTTAGGCTGAAAATTAATTAGTAAAAAATTGACACTTTTTGTGTTGTTGAAATAATTGAAATAAATATTTTAAAAAATGTAAAAACTGAAACGTTAAATATCATTGCAAGTTTGCTTGTCTTTTTATTATATGTATCGTGTTGAAATATCTAATTTTCTTATAATCTATCTATCGATCATCTTGTTGCTTTTGAATAATAGTATAAACATAATTATTTTTTCATTTTAATTATTTTCAACCATGTCGGAAAAAGGTAAATATGAATTTTATGTTTATTAATTCTTTGTTTTTATTTAGCATATATAATCAATTTTTTGATTGAAAAATTAGAGGAAATATCTAATGTAAAAATTAGAGAATTTATGAATGTTCCAGAGAAATTAAAATGGCCGTATTCAGACGATGAAATTAATGAAGATGATATGTCATATGAATCTGAAAATATTGTCCCAGCAAGAAGATGAATATACGATTTGCCTAGTGAAGAACTTAAGTCATGTATTGAGAATTCTACAACAGATAAATTACCAAATGAATCTAAACAAGAAGATGAATCTATTGTTTTTACTAATTGTATTGATCATATTGTTGAAATATAATGAAAAGAGATTGTATTGAAGATTAATAAATTTAAAACTTTAGTTATTTTCAATGATTTAAAAACACCAAAACCACTAATAAAGATGTATTAAAATAAATTTAACATGAACAATGTGTCCTCTTCAAACTTATCTTCGGCTTTTATAATTTGCCAAATTGGTTTGATTCGGTCTCTGCTTACATTATACCCTTGAATTAATATGGTAACCATGCAGGTTATTTTGCTCATCTTACCACCATTGGGAATCATATCCAAATCGTTTCTAATGAACATATCTTCATCATCAAATTCAATATTTTCATTGATCCTCTGAAATAATTGTCCCAATAGCATCTTGTCGTGAAACTTGATTTTGGAAAGTCTCACATTGTAGAAACATTTTTCCAGAGTTACTGGTTCCTAACAATAAATAATATAATAATAAAATCCAAAAATAATTTATAGAAACTTACCTTAAATGTATAGGAAATTAGACAATACAAATAATTTAGTTTTGTATTGCATGAATTCGACTGGCTTTTTGTATCCACTCGAACATTGACCAAGGTTTCTGTGGATAATGTCGCTTCTTTAAATTTCCTTTTTCCGAATTCCTGAGCGGCATCTGCATTTTTTCTCTTCAAAACTCCTAGATTAAAAAACTACTAAATGGAATATGTGTAAACGACAACAAACCTGTAATTTGATTATCCATTTGTAGTTATAATATTTAATAATTTGAACCAGATATTTTATACTAATTTCATTGTAAACAAGTTTCAAGTGACAGGCATGATCAAAACGTGATCAACTAGTTCATTTTATGCTAAATAACAAAGTCTGAAATGATTTATTGTACACAAAGAAATATTATAGGTTAATTAAGGTTATCATAAAACAAATATAATTATATTTTATTACAACAATACATTTTTTCGCAATTCCACAAGTAATGCATGAATTATTTCTCGTTTCTGTAGATTTACAAAACATGTACAACTATCATCCCCACAAGTATTCTGCATATTATTTTTACAAAAATCACAATTTTCAACATCATCGGTATAACATGTAATCGTAGCATGATCCATATGAATTAAATATATTACATTTATTCCAGTTATTTCATAAATTTTGTAAAACACAACTTCTGGAGCACAATACATTAAGGAATTGTTCAAATTCGGATAAAAATCTTCAATTTTATCAATCAAAATTTTTAGTATAGTTTCTAAACAAAATCAGTAAATTTAAAATAAAAACAGTTACCTTCATGTTCAATCATTGTTGAATAAATATTCAAGCAAATCCTCGTTACTTATATTTGAAGAAATTGTTAAAGATCCAATCAAATCCTTTACATCGTTTATAATTCCTTCAACAATAGTATGAAAATCTAAATTTTTAATACCTAGTACAACTATTTTACCACTCGAAAATATATTTACACATAGTGGATTATATTTTGTATAACGCAGAGCGGGAAATAATTCAGGCTCATATATACAATCACCATCTAATAACTTTGCTAAATTATTCAAATTAATAGATTGTTCAACCTTGGTAGCTATAGTAAGACTTTGAACTTGAATATCTTTGATATTATATTGCAAATTCTCGAATTCGATAGGCTTCTTACAACCCATTATACGACATTTACCATTTTTGAAAAATATAATAGTATATTTTCCAGTTTTGTCAACATATTGTTGTGGTTACACTTGGGGAAATTCATCATACCAACAGTTTTCCAAAGACACACGACCTCTATAATTAATATTTGTCAACATTTTACTGAATATTTAAAAAATCAAGTATATATATATATATATATGTTATATTATAGAGTAATTAAATCAATTTATTCTTTACGATATAAACAAAATTAATTTTTAAATAAATATTAAAAATGGAACTAAGAAATGATGCTGTATATCAAATAGTCGGACCAAGTGGTAGCGGCAAAACTTTGTTTGTTTGCAAATTACTAAAATCACATTTATTTGAATCAAAATTTAACAAAATGTATTGGCATCGAGGTGCTGATCAAGAACACGGATTGACTCAATCAAGTTTCTGTAAATTGAAAAATATGAAAATAGTAGAGGGATTTGATAAAAATTGGTCCAGTAGACTAAAGAAGGGGGATGTCATAATTATTGATGACTTGTATCAAGAAGCTAATAAAGAAAAGAATTTCAATAATTATTTACCAAAATCAGTAGACACGTTGGTGTAACTGTTATTTTTATAACTCAAAATCTATTTCATCAAGGTGGTGCACATCGAACACGTAATTTAAATGTACAATATTTAGTTATTTTCAAGAATCCTAGAGATGCAACAGTGATTGATTTCTTGCACGTCAAGCATACCCTAACAATCGTAATTTTCTTATCAGTGCATTTCAAGATGCTACAAAAATACCTCATGGATATATATTTCTTGATTTCACACAACAATGTCCCGATGATTTACGAGTAAAAACAGATATTTTCAACCCAAAAGGTGCCATGGTTTATAAACAAAGTTGAAAACCTCTATGAATAATAATGTTTTTAAAAGCAAGGGTGAAAAATATTAGGAAATTAAGAAAAGGTATTAGAAAGAATATTAAAGTTCCAAAAGTTCCGCCAACAACTAGTTATACACCATCTAAAAAACTTGTAACTGAAAATTTCTCTGCAATGAATCTTATTTCGAAAAATCCTAAATCTAAACGTGAAACCCGTAAAACCCGTAAAGCCGGTAAAAAAGTAATTAAAAATCATCGCAGTTTTCCATTTTTTAATGCATTGTTAAAGGCCCCGAGTATGAAAAGAATGAATATATTGCAATCATTCCCAAATTTTGTTGTCGATGATTTACTCAATATTATACTTAAAGTAGTCAAAGGCAAAATTAAAATCAGTAAATCAAAAAAGCATTTATTGAGAAAACATAGGAAACCTTTGTTATCATTAGTAAATAATAAAAATCGTAAGCAAATGAGGAAAATTATATATAAACAACAAGGTGGATTTATTGGTGCATTGATACCTCTGGCATTATCATTATTAGGTGGAGTTGTAGGAAATCAATCATAAACAATGGGTGCTAATCCTTCATTACCTAATTTAAATTTTAATTTTAAATCTTCTTGCTGTAATGGAGAAGATTTGGACGAACCCAGAAGACGAAGCCGGTTTCGGTGGAGTGGCAAAATTAAAGAAAAGAGTTCCGAATTCGAAAAAAGAAACCCAGAAGTGGTTATCAGATCAGCTTGCGTACAGTTTGAACAAACCAATGCGGAAAAGATTTCCAACAAGAGCCTATAAAACATTTGGTATTGACGATTTATGGCAAATGGATTTGATGGAGATGATACCGTATTCGAAAATTAACAATGGGAATAATATATTTTAACATGTATTAATGTATACAGCAGGTTTGCACGAGCAATACCAGTCAAGGCAAAATCTGCAGATGAAATGTCAAAGGCAATTAATATTTTATTTAAAGATGGACATCCTAATAACTTGCAAAACAGATTTGGGTATTATTATTATTATTATTATAATTATTATTATTATTATTATTATTATTATTATTATTATTTTAGGTAAAGAATTCTACAATAGCAAAGTTAAGCAAGTCCTCGATAAACTGAAAATAAATCACTACTCGGTACATTCTCAATACAAAGCTGCCCATGTTGAAAGATTTAATCGAACATTGAGAGATAGATTAAAGAAATTGTTCGTGCATCAAGGTAATAAAAAATGGGTAAATGCTTTACCGAAAATAATAACAAGTTATAATCATTCATCACACCGAGGACTGAATGGATTAAGACCGGTTGATATTACATCAAAAACATTCTATTCTAAGAAATCTGTAAAAATTGCAAAACCTAAATATAAAGTCGGTGATCATGTTAGAATTAGTAATATTAGTGCATCATCATTTATTAAAAATTTTGATACAAATTGGAGTGATGAAGTCTTTGTAATTTCAAAAATAAATACTAAACAGAATTTTGTAATGTATGTCATCAAAGACAGTGATAATAATATTGTACAAGGGAAATTTTATGAGCAGGAATTACAAGTCATTCCTCCTCCAAAAGTATTTAGAATTCAAAAAATATTGAAAACTAAAAAGGTCGGCAAGGATAAACAATACTATGTCAAATGGCATGGTTATCAAAACCCGTCATGGATATCAGCAAAGGACCTAGTAAAGTGAATTTTTATACTATTTTACCGAGCAATAGTTGCCCATTAATTCATCCAGACAATCAAGCCAGTAAATTTATGGTCAATCTCCAGAATCCGATTTCTTTAAATGGTGACTGGGAAGTTGCACTGCAAGATTTACATTCGTGTACAACACATTCCCATTTTATAGTCAATGTAAGATTGATTTCAAAAGGAATATTGTGAAAACATGTAGCGGTATCTTTATTATTAGTAATTATGATAAAACATATCATATTCCGAACCAAATATTAGATTCGCATTGCTATATATTTTACAAGGATGGATTAAATATCATTTGTGATTTTAAACCATTTACAATAACATTCGAAACTATTGAAGATGCCAAACGAATGGGTTGCAATAAGCTGAAAAATATTGTTATGGAGACCGAGTATTTATTACGTTTTAATCTATTTGAAGCAAACAGTATAGTGAAAGAAGAAATCAAAATATCTGTGTCGTATAATGATGAAGTTGAAGAATCATTCATCTTTGCTGATGAATTATATTTTGATAAACTTGATGTATTACTTAAATATTTAAAGTTCAATTGTTCACACATATTTAAAAATTTGGAAATTGTGAAAGATTTGATGTTTACCTTCAGTTTGAATGAGGATATTTGCGAAGTTACATTTGATAAAAATTTGGCAAATTCACTTGGATTAGATAAGCAAAAATATAGAGAAAAATCGACTGGTATACGCAAACCAAGATACTAGAACATCATCAACAAATGTTCATATATACTAACATTATCGAGCCCATAATTGTTGGTGATTCCAGTGTTCCTCTTTTGAAATCGGTATGGATTGGAAAATATGAACATGATGAAGTTGTCAATATAAATATCGATAATCCCATGTATTTACCAATAGCAAGTTCATGTATAAACAATATAGAAATAAATATTCGTGATGATAGTGGAAAACTTATAAACTTTCCAAAAGGTTCAAAAACTCATTTGACATTACATTTTCGTAAAGTAGATGGCTAATTCTGATATTATTAGTATGTATAGTGATAGCCAATCTGGCGGTGAATTACCATATTTTATTGGTAAACAGTACGGATCGGGATGGTTGAGAACAATTGGTAGATTTGCATTGCCTATTCTTAAACGTATTGGTAGTTTTGGTATGAAAACTGCAAAAGATGTTATTATGAATGAACAGAAAATATTACCATCTCTAAAAACAAATGCTTTAGCTGAATTAGGGAAAGTTTTACCAGGGGTTGCAGGTATGTTTCAAAAAAGATACGCCTCCAGGTCCAGCTCCAAAACGTAAAAGACATGGAATATCACGTATAAACAAACGAATGAAAGGACATGGAAACTATATTTGCAAAATGATTTGTGGTAAATCTGAATTATGTATATTTGATAGACCATCGCCCCAGGCTGTAATAGAATTTGGGGCATTTGAGGAAGTTTTTCCTATGAATTCAATTACCGATAGTAGAAATGATGTAGAATTTTACATCAATGGTTCTCAAACAGAATATTTAGATTTGAATGATACTTTATTGATTGTTCAAATCAAGGTTATAGATAAAGATAAAAAGGCTTTGGGTGATGCTGATGCTACAATACCTAATAATTTTTTGTTTCATACACTTTTTAAAGATGCTATTCTTGGATTTAATAATATCAAGATTGAAGGTGGCAACAATACATATATCCACAAGGCGATAATAGAAACTATTTTAAATTATAATACCGACACCAAAAATACATGTCTTACTCCTATGGGTTATGCAGCAACTGATGACGAACGGAAAAAATGGATTAAAGGCTCAAAGATTTTCACCATGTGTTCATCATTACAACTCGATTTTATGGATCAACCAAAATATTTACTTCCAGGAGTCAATGTACACATTAGACTGAAAAGAACCGATTCTTCTTTATCATTAACTAGTGGTGCTGGTCAACCAATATGTCAATTAGTTGATGCAAAATTACTAGTAAGAAGAGTTCGAGTTGATCCGTCGGTATTAGCAGGTCATCAGTTGGGTCTTAATTCTAAGCATGCAATCTATCCTCTGAAAACAAAAGAAATTGTTTCATTTGCAATAGCCAAAGGTGCTTCTTCCTTCTATAAGGAACAAATATTTGGAGATAGAAGAATGCCAAACTTTATTCTGGTAACATTTCAAGGTGAAGCACAATATAATGGTTCATATATTGCGTCCAGCTCAATTTTCAAAAACTTTGGTATTACATCATTGACTTTGTCGAAAAATACTGATTATAGAGAAACATATATTCAAGATTTCGAAAATGACAATTACTGTGCAACATATATGCAGAGTATTGTTAGAAATCTGGGTTATTTAGATAAAAATTTGAATTGCGGAATAACTCTAGAAGAATTTAGAAGCAAATACCCATTTTTTACATTTGTTTTGGCCCCAGATTTTGATTTGAATCAGAGTCAATTACCTCAAAATGGAAATTTACGATTAGATATAAAGTTTGCGAGAGCCATTACAGAACCTGTGCATGTTATAATATATGGAGTATTTGAAAATGAAGTTCAAATTACTGCAAATAGAACGGTTCTGGTATAAATGTATACAGAAATACAGAAAGTTGTCATGGAGTAAGTTGTTTTTTATACTGTTTAATTTATTAAAATTGTTCTGTTCAGGTTAATCGAATTGGAAAACAAATATTAGGAAATGAATTTTTAGGAGTTTTTCCTCTCGATAAAATACCATTTTTGAAAAATAATCAAGCCATAATCGTCAATACCCATTCATCTCATCTCGGCGGAGAGCATTGGATTGCAATCTATATGAAACCAGATAAGATACATGTATTCGATCCTATGGGTTTTTATTATCCTGCTTTATTGGTTTCGAAACTACAAACAATGGGCCAACCTATTGTATATAATAAAACAATGTATCAACACCCTTTAACTCGTACGTGCGGACAACATTGTTTAGGATGGCTTATGTCTATTAAATAATAAATGTTTTTATAAAAATGTGTTTTTATTATTTTATAATTATTATTATGTTTGTTATTATTATTATTATTATTATTATTATTATTATGTTTTATTATTTTTATAATTATTATTATGTTTTATATTATTACAATAATAACAAAGTCCGTCATGAACGGTGCATGCTCCGTGCATGATTAACAAAGGCATATTATCACGTTATAAACAATTGTAATACAAATTTCATCATAATTATTTTATTACAATTTTAAAATGTCATCAATTAATACTAAAATCAATGTGGTTCTTTCGAGAAATGGTAAGGATTTTTATTTATTTATTTATATTAAATAATTAAATTTACAATTAGAAACTCGTACCGTTAACTCGTCAGTCTTCAATAGGCGATTAGGTTCTGGAAATGATGGAAATGGTATATTTATAATTATTATAAATACTTTAATTATTATTATTATCTTTATTATTTAGACAATTATTTTGGTGATTGGGCCGCAATTACCGAAAATGACGACATATTAGATATTTCAAACATATTCCAAAATGGTAATTTATTAGTTTAATTAAAATTGTATTACCATTAACATTTTAGAATCTTCTGTTTCTCATAACAAGAATTTTCCAATAATAAATGCCGCAGTAGTGGATACCTCCGTTGTGTATAATTTGAATGCTCCCATCCCTATTGGGGACTCAGTTTCGAATAACGAATCAAAATGTATGTTTCATTTTATTAATATATAGTTTTTAATTAATTAATAACTTAATAATAATATAGATTTTATGTAAATATAATGTAAATATAACTTTATGTAAAATATTTCAGTTATCATTAAAATAGTAATTGTAATAGTAATAATTATAATAGTAATTGTAATAGTAGTAGTAGTAATAATAATAATAATAATAATAATAATAATAATAATAATAATAATAATAATAATAATAATAATAATAATATTAATAACTTAGCATTATTTAACATTAACTAATTATTTTATAGTTGATAATATTATAGACAAATTTTAAATGAAAGATTAAATTACATTTATTATTATTATTATTATTATTAAATAAATAATACATTTTCATTCAATAAATAATTATTTAACTTTTATTAGGCAAATTTTATCCTAAATATTGTAATTCGTCTATGGGTCATGACAATAAATGCCACGAAAATATGAAGAAATATTATCGCCAACCTTTTAATGGCATCAACTTTTTTATTTGCCCCATATGCAAAACTTCCCAGAGTGTAAGGTATAAGGAATTTTATAGTCAACATTCTCAGCACTTAAATTCTTTCAAAACAAATAAAAAAGAACTGTTTAAAATAATAAATAAGAATAACATTGAAATTGTAAATATTTTAAATAATAACACAAAAAAGAAATCTAATAAAAGACCTGCTGAACATAGGGTGTCTAAAATTAAAAATAAAATTATAAAAAACTGAAGTTATTGAGATCAGTGACGACGAAATTATTAAAAATGAAGTCATTCTACTCAGTGATGACGAATGTAATAATATTACATATACTATAAATCATGATATTATAAATGATAATATTGATACTATAAATGCTATAAATGAAAATATAAATAATGATAATACTATAAATACTATAAATCAAATAGGTGGATCATCTTTAGCGATTGAGCCGATAATAGAATCAAATTTAAATGGCGCCATTCGAACTATTCGATTTAATATTGCCGATTCACAATTAATTAAAATTATAATAACGGATAAAATCACTGAAAAGTTAACATCTGAAATAAATAACATGGGTAGCGTCAAAATTCAATTCGCTATTCTTATAAGATTTGAAAAAGATGGGGAAATCCGTGACAACTACTTTTCAAATAACGCCGAGATTTTTTCCCATAACTTTTTAATTGAGGGAGTTAATAAGTTAAACGAAAAAATTGAAAAGTTTACCTATTTAGGTAGTGGCTGGAGAGTAATTAATATCTTAGAGATTGATTTCATTCTGACTAAATTTGCTCCTATTTGTCGCCTATCTGGTCATAGTTACATTCGTACACCCGCAGATTTGAAATCTAAAGGAGCAATTATTAATGTTAAAAATAAGGATCATAAGTGTTTCCTTTATAGTATTCTCGCGCTCTTGAAAAAAGATGAAATAGGTAGCCACCCTGAAAGAGTTTCAAAATATGAAAATCTTTTAAATATTCTTAATTACAATGAAGTCACGGATTGTCCGATGAAATTGTGTAATATACCTAAATTCGAAAAGAAAAATTTAGACTTAAATCTTGCTATAAATGTTCTGGCTTATACCCCTACTGTGATAGTTGATGATGATCAGGTTCCTAATGACTATGTTTTTAAACACCCCCACTTAAGTATAATTCACAGATCAACGGTTACTATCGGTACTCCAATTTATTTATTACTCTTGGAAAATAAGGATAATTATCATTACACCGCAGTGACCAACATTACACGTTTAATGAACTGCCATCGTAATAATGACTGTAGTATTCAAATAAGATGCAAATGGTGCCCACATTGTCTTAACGGTTTTCGATTAGACAATGCTTTCACTAAACATGTGGCCCTATGCAGTAAAAATCAAACGGGTACAACCCTTTACACTTTACCCGAAAATAAATATTTAGAGTTTCAAAATCATTCAAAGAGAATCACCCCACCCTTTGTTATTTATGCCGATTTTGAATCGGTTTTACCTAAAGATGTTAAACATCATCAAATACATTTACCTATTTCAGCAGGTCTTTTATTAATAAATAATCTTAACAATAGAAAATCGTATTACGAGTTTTATGGTCTTGATTGTATACCTCAATTTCTTAAAAAAGTAGAGGAAATTGCTGTCACAATTGTCCTACCTTATTATGAGCTTGAAGGGAAAGAACGGTTAGGACCTATGACTTTTGCTGAGGAACGACAATTCAAATCTTGTAGGAACTGCTGTCTTTGCAAGAAGGTTTTATCCCTTGCTGTTCGAGATCATGACCATTTTACTGGTAATTATCTCGGTGCAGCCTGTAGGAAATGTAATATGGCTCGCAGAATTTATAAACAGCTGCCGATTGTATTTCATAATTTACGAGGCTACGACTTACACCATATTTTAAAATATGGTCTCAATTGCTTTCCTTCTTGGAATTTGAATATAATACCCACAAGCACAGAGAAATTTATCTCGATGATTGTTCACATTAAAAAATTATCTGTTCGTTTTATCGACAGCATACAATTTGTTAATTGTTCTTTGGCTAGGAAGTCCTGCACCTATGAAAATCTTACCTTTCATTGCTAATTTAACTAGAGCTCTTTGAATCTTTTCCTTGCTTGATGGATTTTGAATATTATTTAAATCATGTATTAAATTAACATCTGCAATGGGTCTATCTCTAAGATCTTCTGAGTTGTAAGCAATATCATGTTTTAAAGCTGCTTGATCAATTCTATTTATTGGTTCTTCTCCTTGTTTAGGATTATTATTTTCATCTAATCTAATATCTAATCTTGTTCCTGGTCCAGTATAATTGTGACGGAATAAATGTCTTTCACCTGGATATTTTTCTGTAGTAAAAGGTTTTAATATTGAAGACATTATTTTTGAAGATTGCATGTCACCTCCTGTATGTTTTTTAGTTTTTAGATGACTTGCTTTATGATGTCTTGTAACTTGACAATTACAAGTTTCACATCTCCAATAGGATTTATTTAGAGACATTTTAAAATGTTAAAATATTAAGAATCTCCCCTAACATTTTCAATTATTGAAATCTTTCCACCATATAATTTCATTTCTATTTTCTTTTCTTCTAATATTAATGTATATACTTTAGCTTTAAAATTAGAATCCTTTGTTATATGAAGTGTAACATCAACATTATTTATAGCTAGGCGATCATCTTGGTCTGATACATTTATACAAAATATAGAATATAAATTTTTGAAATCTTCTAAACTTAATTGCGGTTCAATTTTAAAATCATAACATGTTTCAATATAATTTAGATATGGGAATATGTTTTCATTATTTTCAATATTAAATTCCATTCTATTTATTGGATAATAAGAACTATTTAATTGAATTTGGATTGTTTTTAAATTATCATCTCCAATCTTTTGAATAAATAGATTGTTATTTTTTTGAAAAGATGAATCTGTTTCTTTGAATCCAATCAAGATATATCTTGGTCGGTATGCTAAATTTGCTACCTTTATAGAATATGTTGAACCCTCTGTCATACTAAATTCACTACAGATTCGATTTAAATAATTTACATTTATAGATTTGTTGGAATTTAATCTTTCAAGGAGTTTGATTTCAGAATGTGGATTTAATGTCCATTCAGGTATATGCAATTCAAGTGATGATAATTTTAATTTAGCTTTTGTATCTGCAGCTCCATAGAACAATCTTTTATCACCTTCTAGTCTATTACAGATGAGTTCTATAAAAACATTATGGAGCACCCGGTTATAGTTTTGAAGGAATCCGAACAAGTGTTTTAATTCAAAATAACCTTCAAATTTTTTCAACTTATAAAGTTCAACTCTTTTATAGTAAGCATAATTTACATCTAAACCATCTTTATCTAAATCCCCTTTATTAACATCAGGAATCCAACCTGTTAATTCACCATATTCATTTTTATAATCACAACCAGTCAAAATAAAATTTAACATTGTAGAATATACTCCTGGATGTAAAACAGTTTCAATTTCTGATGATCCTAGTTTTAATCTCATGTTGGAGAATAAATTTGGAAAGAAATTATTTTCTAGGGTTATATCTTTGTTTGCTTCAATTTCTAATTCAATTTTATAATATAATTTGGCATTACAAATATCTATTGGGTTTGATGTTTGAAGAGATTGAAAAACTATATCACCCCTACGATTTAAGTTTGCTATAGATCCTGAAGTTGGAGAGATTTTTAAAATATCGATTTTTTTTATTTCATGAGTAAATTCTTTATTATAATCAAGATTTAATTTATTTTTTTCTTGAATTTTAAGATTTATATTATTCATTTTTATAATAAAAATTTAAAAAATGACAAAAATCCAAACCCAGATAGCGCAGTGGGCTAGACTGGCACAGTGGTTCAAATGGATAGTGGTTCAAATCACTTCTGAGGTTAGTTTTTTTTCAACATAAAATAATATTAAAAATTTGAAAATAATATTGAAAATGGTGTGGGTATCTTAGATTTATATTTTATTTTATTTATTTTTATTTTATTTATTTTATTTTATTTTATTTTTTTATAATAAAAATTTAAAAAATGACAAAAATCCAAACCCAGATAGCGCAGTGGGCTAGACTGGCACAGTGGTTCAAAAATAATATTGAAAATGGTGTGGGTATCTTAGATTTATATTTTATTTTATTTATTTTTATTTTATTTATTTTATTTTATTTTATTTTTTTATAATAAAAATTTAAAAAATGACAAAAATCCAAACCCAGATAGCGCAGTGGGCTAGACTGGCACAGTGGTTCAAATGGATAGTGGTTCAAATCATGTCTGAGGTTAGTTTTTTTTCAACATAAAATAATATTAAAAATTTGAAAATAATATTGAAAATGGTGTGGGTATCTTAGATTTATATTTTATTTTATTTATTTTTATTTTATTTATTTTATTTTATTTTATTTTTTTATAATAAAAATTTAAAAAATGACAAAAATCCAAACCCAGATAGCGCAGTGGGCTAGACTGGCACAGTGGTTCAAATGGATAGTGGTTCAAATCACTTCTGAGGTTAGTTTTTTTTCAACATAAAATAATATTAAAAATTTGAAAATAATATTGAAAATGGTGTGGGTATCTTAGATTTATATTTTATTTTATTTATTTTTATTTTATTTTATTTATTTTATTAATTAATTATTTTTTAAACATAAATATGAAAAAAAAATATTGAAACGGGTGATGGTGGCGAACCGGTAATTATCGCCACCAGTCTTTCGAACACCCCCGGATCGATTCTATAATGTGCACATTTATTTCTTGGTTGTTTTCGGACCTCTTTCGGATTCGCTTTCGAATTCATTAGTACTTTCGAGCAGCACACTTAAAACGCCGATGAAA
This sequence comes from Schmidtea polychroa, assembly GCA_959609185.1. Taxonomy (NCBI): domain Eukaryota; kingdom Metazoa; phylum Platyhelminthes; order Tricladida; family Dugesiidae; genus Schmidtea; species Schmidtea polychroa. Next base: position 9,085 of record CAUHTR010004305.1, on the reverse strand, counting down.
TCGTATTCGAGCGAGAAGCGAATAATAAGGTGTGCTGCTATTATCGGATTGATTCTGATGTATGAGTCTGGCCAGCTTGTATATTGGAAGAGATTCGATAAACGAAAGAGGTTGAATAAAAAAAATGATCCGGATCAAAAAAACTGTTGAGAGGACAGTGGAAAAAAAAAATACCACTGTCCTCTCAGAGCAGTTTTACTATTTTCATAAAATTTTTTATTTTTTAATGAGTCAAATTAACTCTAACTTTTCATAATACCATTTTCTTTTTTATTCTCTTTATGTTTTTAGTTTGAGGCTTTTGAGTTTGAGGCTTTAAAGATTAAAACAGTTTGAGTCATTAAGGGTGGTTGTTTTCAAAATATAGGGTTAAAATACTATAAAAGTATAAGTTTTGTGTTGTTTTTCTAATGGTTTAAGTGATTTGGAGGGTGGCTGTTTTGGTTAGGGATATAAACACACTACTGTTGTTGAATTATTATTAAAATTTGTCTTTGAAAAATATTTCATAAAAATTTACATTAAAAATTATCTTAAAAATTTCCATCTAAAATTATCATTGAAAATTATTCCATAAAAATTTCTATTAAAAATTACTTAAAAAATTATTTCATAAAAATTTTCATTAAAAAATTTCAATTCTCAAACACCTTCTATTATTTCAACTTTTTGTTAATAAATTTTAAAATCTTACTTTAATTTACTTATTACATTATTTTAATTTACTTATTTAAAAATTATTACTTTAATTTACTTATTTAACTTTAATTTAAAATTTTTTTTACCATTGATTACTTAATTTTAAAATTTGGACCAATATTTACTTTAATTTAATTTTTTAGAACCTTAATTTAGTTATTTGAGCCCATTCATTACTTTAATTTAAAATTTTGGATCTTGATTTACTTTAATTAAAAATTTGAACCATTATTTATTTTAATTTAAAAATTTAAACCTTATCTTACTTAGTTGAGCCTTTAATTAACTTTAATCTTAAATTTTGAACCATTATTTACTTTAATTTAAAAATTTGAGCCATAATTTACTTTAATTTAAAAATTTGAACCTTAATTTACTTATTTAGACCATAATTTACTTTAATTTAATTTTTAGAACCATAATTTACTTAATTCAAAAATCTTAGCCCATAATTTACTGTAATTCAATTTTTAGGACCATTATTTACTTTTATTTAAAAATTTGGACCATAATTTACTTTAATTTAATTTTTAGAACCATAATTTACTTAATTCAAAAATCTTAGCCCATAATTTACTGTAATTCAATTTTTTAGACCCATTATTTACTTTATTTTAAAAATTTACCACACTTTTTTAGTGTAGATCACCTTTTTGTATTGAAAATATCCTGAGACCTTAAATTACTATGCTTTTTTAGTGTAGACCACCTTTTTGTATTGAAAATATCCTGAGACCTTAAATTACCATGCTTTTTTATTGAAGACCGCCTTTTGGTATTGAAAATATCCTGAGACCCTAAATTATCATGCTTTTTTATTGATAATCGGATTTTTGTATTGAAAATATCCTGAGACCTTAAATTACTACGCTTTTTTAGTGTAGAAGACCTTTTTGTATTGAAAATATCCTGAGACCTTAAATTACCATGCTTTTTTATTGAAGATCGCCTTTTTGTATTGAAAATATCCTGAGACCTTAAATTACCTTGCTTTTTTATTGAAGACCGCCTTTTTGTATTGAAAATATCCTGAGACCATTGAGACCCTCTCACTATAGTGTGATAATTCCATGCTTTTTTAGTGGTAGTCGGATTTTTGTATTGAAAAAATTTTATTTGTATTGAAAATCCCAGGACCATCGAGACTCCCTCACTATAGTCTGAAAATTCCATGCTTTTTTAGTGGTAGTCGGATTTTTGTATTGAAAAAATTTTATTTGTATTGAAAATCCCAGGACCATCGAGACTCCCTAGCTATAGTCTGAAAATTCCATGCTTTTTTACTGGTAGTCGGATATTTGTATTGAAAAAAAAAATTTGTATTGAAAATCCCAGGACCATCGAGACCCCTTCACTATGGTCTGATAAAAAAAAATTTGGACCAAAAATCCCTGAAAGCAAAAAAATGAGTTGGGAACAATTGCGTAATAAAAAGTTGGGAACAATTTACCCCCCCCCCCAGGGGGGTAATTGTTCCCGCGGGCTCCTAACTACCTACTTTAATTAGATTTAAAGAATAATCACCTTTTCATTTAACACTACAGTGTTAATTTTTACCATTTTAGAATAATATTTTTTATCAAAGTTCTTATCTTGATTTATTTAATTTTAATTGAATGTAATGACAAAATAGAGCGTGTTGTCTTCAATTTTGATGAATTAATTTGAAAGATTATTTTGATAAATTTTTGTGTTTAAGGTTTTTTTTTAGAGTTGATGGTTTTTGTGAATTTTTATCATTTTCGTGAATTTCATGTAGATTGAATAAATATTTAAAAATTTTAAGTTAGTTCTAAGATAAATTTAATTAATTTCTTGATAATTGGATGCATTTTTATTGATTGGTTTTTTAATTTTAAATAAAAATTATTTTTAATGACAGTTAGGTTAATAATCACGTGATAGGATATGACTTTGTAATAATATTTTTTCATATATTTTCTAAGAATATTTACACATTGATGAACTTTTTGAAAAAATAAACATAAGCTAAGAAACCAGTTAACTTTATCAAGGACTTTAAATTTACTTGATAATTATTGTAGGATATACAGAAATTTGTGATTTAGTTTGCTTTTATGATCAAACAATATATATCATCTCCAGTTAGGTATTTGATAGGTGAAATATTTGTAATAAATAATGAGTTTATTATGTCTGTTACATAAGTCGACTTTAGCGTCAAAATGTGTTTTTAAAATAAATTTTAATTTTAAAATACCGCAACGTAATATATTAATTTTTTCCTACCCTTCCTTGATTTTGATTGGTTAGAATTTGTTCCTATAAACAATAATAATCTATAAACAATAATCAATCATTAGTCACATTTAACAAATAATTAGCCTATAAAAATGAATTCTTTAATAGAAAACGATATGAATGTCCGAGAAAAAATTCAGGAATTTGGTAAATTTTAATTTATTTATTAATTGATTTATTAATTAATTTAGATAATATTAATGAAGACAATTTAAACTCGAAGATTAAAGGAAATTTGAAAAGAAAAAGTAAACATAATTTTAAATTTATTGATTTAATTAATTAATAATTTAGGTAATACGAATAAAGAGAAAAATTATGTCAATGTGTCAATAAATTGAAATGAAAATTTACAATGTAAGTATTGATTACTTTTTATAATTTAAAGAAATTTAATATAATTTTTATTTAAGTAAATGTTAATATTTTTAATTTAGTAAATTTTTAGTAAATAAAATTTGTAAAATAATAATAATTTGCAAATTTTTGCGTAAACATTTATTAAAATATTTCATTTAAATTATTGTTTTTTTTATTAAATTTTTATTTTATAGGTATACTTTATCCAAATTATTGTTCATCGAAAGAACATGATAATAATTGCCATTCTATAATGGAGAATTATTACACGAAAAAATATTATAATATAACTTATTTTATATGTCCCGTATGTAAGACTAGTGACCCTGTAACATATAGCGTTTTTTATAATAAACATAAAAATCATTTAGATAGGTTTAATTTTAAAAAAGATAGTGTTTTTAAAAGACCCTCTACTATAGAAAAAAATAATACAAATAAAAAAATTAAATTAGATACTTCTTCTTTTGAATCCCAGGTCGGATTAGAGGTTGAATCCCAGGCTGGATTGTCTTTTGTTGAATCCCAGGACGGATTGTCTTTTGTTGAATCCCAGGTCGGATTGCCTTTTGTTGAATCCCAGGTCGGATTGCCTTTTGTTGAATCCAATGATGGATTGGTTGTTGAATCCCAGGTCGGATTGGTTGTTGAATCCAATGATGGATTGGATAATATTTCCCTTGACTCTTGGGATGGATTAAATATAATACAAATAGGTGGAAATGTACCGACAGTATAAAGAGATCTAAGGGGTACCAATCAAATATTAAGTTTAAATACTAGCAACTTAAATATAAAGGAAATAATATTTCCAGAACAATTAATTATAAAATTGAGAGATATTATTAACGAATTAGGCTCCGTCAAAATTCAATTCGGAATAACAATCGAATTTGAAAAAGACGGGGAAATAAAGGTTAATAATATCTCCAATTACGCAAAACCTTTAACTGCAACATTTTTTGACGAAGGTATTAGGGAACTAAATGAGAAAATAACTAATATTACAGAGTTAGGAAGTAGTTGGATTATAAAAAAAATAACTGAAATCCACTTCACCATAACAAAAATATGTAGGTTAAGTAGATTAAGTGGTAGGAGTTTCATTGAAACACCTACTTATCTAAAAAATAAATATTGTTTAATTAATATAAAAAACACTGATGATTCGTGTTCTTTATATAGCATTTTAGCTATTTTAAAATATGAGGAAGTTATTACACAATATAGGAATAGGACATCGAGTTATAATTTATCTGACTTAGTATACGACCCGTTAGAATTACCTATGAAATTAAAAGACATTAGGAAATTTGAATCTAAAAATCCGGGTTTAATAATTAATGTTTTTTCATATGATAATAGCAAACAATTAACTGATAATTATGTATTAAAACATCCACATTTAGATATTATACATCGTTCCAAAGTTTTAAATGGAACTGTAATTAATTTACTACTATTAAATAAAGGAAACAATTTCCATTACGTTGCTATAAGTAATTTAAATAGGTTACTGAATTGTGGTATCAACACTAGTTGTCCTACACGCATACAATCATTATGGTGCCATCGGTGTTTGAATGGTTTTAAAAATAGAAACGCACTGGACAAACATGAAATATTATGTAAACGTAATCAATTAGGAACAACTCTTTACACCTTCCCTCAAAATAAATTATTGCAGTTTACTGACTGGTCGAAAACAGTAACTCCTCCTTTTGTAGTTTATGCCGATTTTGAGGCTATTTTACCTTCTGATAATGTTCATTTCCAACGACACATGCCAATATCTGCTGGTCTTTTACTTGTAAATAACTTTGACGGATCTAAATCTTATCAACAGTTCATAGGTTTAGATTGCGTCGAGAGTTTCTTAAGTGCTATAGAGGATATAGCATTAAATAAGGTTCTTCCTTTTTATTATAAAATGGGTAGGAAACCTATGATGAAATTAACAAAAATTGAACAAAGTCAATTTGTTAGTGCATCTGTTTGTTATCTTTGTATGAAATCTATCGTTGATCCTGTTAAAGATCACGATCATTTTACGGGCAAATACTTGGGTGCAGCTTGTAGCACATGTAACATAAATAGGAAAATAAATAAAATTTTGCCTATCATATTTCACAACTTGAAGGGATACAATATGCACCATATACTTAAATACGGATTAAATAAATTTAAAAATTGGACTTTAGGTTGCATCCCAATAACGACTGAAAATTTTATTTCTTTGATTGCACATTTAGGCAAAATTAGCTTAAGATTCATTGATTCTTATCAATTTGTCATTGATTCTTTAGCTAAAGCAGTCAAAACTTTGAATTCTTTGCCTTTTACTAATTCCGTTTTTTCTGGCACTACAGTAGGTGAAAAAGGAATCTTCCCTTATAATTTCGCGACATCTTTAGATATTCTCCAAACTACTTATGAATTACCACCAATCTGGGAGGGTGTCACTGAGCTTGAGTATGAAAAAGCTCAGGAGATTTGGGTAGAAACTAATTGCTTAACTTTATTAGATTATATGATGATCTACTTGAAACTTGATTGTTTTCTTTTGGCTGATTTCTTTCATCAGTTTCGGTTGAAATCTATTGCTCACAATAGATTGGAACCATTGAATTATTTCGGAATTCCAGGTATGTCTTGGTCTTCTGCATTAATGTCTTTAAATGAACCAATTGAACTCATAACTGAAAACGAAATGTTTAGCTTTTATGAGGGTGGAATAAGAGGCGGTCTTACTTTTGTGAATAAGCATTACGTAAAATCCGATGAGAACACCGAGTTACTATATATAGATATTAATAATCTTTATGGTTGGGCTTTAAGTCAATCATTACCTTGTGGCGAATTTAGTTGGGTTCTTGATGGATTTGATTTAATAATTGATGAATGTAGGAATTTAAATCTTGAATCTTTGTCTTATGGATACACTCTTGAAGTTGATCTTGTAATTCCTTCTGAGCTTCATGATAAGTTGGATGATTTCCCTGTAGCTGCTGAAAATGAAACCTGCTGGGTCTAAGGTTGAAAAATTATTATTAACTCATCTTCCAAAATCTAATTATGTGATTCTTTGGAGATTATTAAAATTATATTTGGAACTTGGTGTTAAAGTAACACGTGTAAATAGGGGTGTAAGATTTAAGCAATCTCCAATTTTAAAAAATATATAGATACAAATACAGAATTAAGGTCAAAAAGCATAAATAACTTAGATAAAAATTATTATAAATTGCTAAATAACAGTTTATACGGCAAAACAGTTGAAAATTTAAAGAGAAGAATGAATCTTCGTCTTTGTACAACTGCCGGTAAATTAGTTAAATATTCATCAAAGCCGACTTTTAAAAAATCTATTAAAATAGACGATAATTTAATCGCGGCATTATTGAATTCAGATTCTATATGTTTAGATAGACCAAGTTACATTGGTCAATCTGTACTTGATCTATCTAAACTTAGAATGTATGAATTGCAATATAAGGATCTGGAATCATTTCGCAATGAGTTTAATTGTAAAATTAATATCGTTGCAGGTGATACAGATTCTTTTTTCCTCGAAGTCATTAACTGTAAACTTGAGGTTCTTTTACCTGCAATGATTCGAGATAATTTATTAGATACTTCCAATTTCAATAGTTGTCATTCCTTATATAGTAAGAACCTTGATTCTGTCATTGGAAAGTTCAAAGACGAGAATAAAGGTCTTAAATATAGGGAATGGGTTTTTCTTAGACCTAAATGTTATAGCTTGTTGGGTGATGAGGAAACAAAAAAGGCTAAAAGTGTAACATTGAAAGGTAGTGACATAAAACATCAGTCATACCTGGAATGTTATAACACTATCCAAATTTTTTCGGTTCCTCAGACTAAAATAACAAGCAAAAATCATCAAATTTTTACAATTAAAAACCCGAAAATAGCACTAACTAACAAAGACGACAAAAGGGTTTGGGTGGGGAAAAATACTAGTCTTGCATATGGGCATGTAAGATTAAGTGAATTAAATATTGGAGAAATTGTTGGAGAAGAATTTGATGAAAATGTTGGAGAAATTGTTGGAGAAGAATTTGATGAAAATGTTGAAGAAGATGAGGAAGAACTTAATGAAGAAGATTTTGGAGATTATGTTGGAGAAGATGATATCGAAATCGATGACGTTATTTTGTCTGATGAGGACTAATTTTATTAAATAAAAGTTTATATCTATACATTTGTTATTTGTTTGGTAAATTTTTATGTTTGCTATGTGTCTAGTTCATTGTTATGTGTTTAGTTAATGTTTATATGTTTTGTTATGTGTCTAGTTATTTTTATGTGTTTAGTTAATTTTTTATGTGTTGTATAGTATTTGGTTGATATATTATTATTATTATTATTATTATTATTATTATTATTATTATTATTATTATTATTATTATTATTATTATTATTATTTTTATTATTATTATTATTATTATTATTATTATTATTATTTTTATTTCATAAAAATTTTCATTAAAAATTATCTTAAAAATTATTCTATTAAAATACCATTAAAAATTACCATTGAAAAATATTTCATTAAAATTTCTATTAAAAATTACCATTGAAAATTATTTCATAAAACTTTTCATTAAAAAATTTCAATTCTCAAACACCTACTATTATTTTGTTAATAAATTTAAAAATTTTACTTTAATTTGCTTATTTAACTTTAACTTTTTACCATTGATTACTTAATTTAAAAATTTGGACCTTAATTAACTTAATTAATTTAATTTTTTAGAACCTTAATTTAGTTATTTGTGCCCATTCATTACTTTAATTTAATTTTTTAACTTTAATTTTAATTTTTTACTTTGATTACTTAATTTTAAAATTTGGACCATTATTTACTTTAATTTAATTTTTAGAACCATAATTTACTGTATTTGAAAAATTTGAACCATTATTTACTTTTAATTGAAAATTTGAACCTTAATTTAGTTATTTGAGTCCATTCATTACTTTAATTCAAAAATCTTAGCCTATAATTTACTGTAATTCAATTTTTAGGCCCATAATTTACTTTAATTCAAAGAAATCTGAACCTTGATTTACTTAAATTTAATTTTTTAGACCTATCATTTACTTTATTTTTAAATTTTAGACCCATAATTTGCTTTATTTTAAAAATTTACTATGCGTTTTTAATTTAAACCACCTTTTCTATTGAAGTTCTCAGGACCAAGGAGATCCCCTCACTATAGTCTGAAAAATCCATGCTTTTTCTATTGAAATTCTCAGGACCAAGGAGACCCACCCAAATAATATTTATCCTTGGCTTGTTTATTGAAAAAAAAATTTTTTTATATTTAAAATCCCAGAAAAAAAAAACATTGGAGCGTACGGAAACAATTATGTAATCAAAAAATGTCTACGGAAAAAGTTATGCAATCAAAAGTTTGCAACATTTTTTACCCCCCCCCCCAATTGTTGCCGTACGCTACTAACTACCTACTCACATAGGGTTGTATTTTATATATCTCAAAGCTGAAAATAATTCTGGTTCGTAAAAGCACGGTATTAATTTAGCCAATTTATTTAAATTACAAAAAAACCCATGTCTGTTATCGATTGTATTTCTAAATCATAAACATTATATTCACTAGCTTAGATTAATTCCTTACATCCCATAATTCTTCATTTACCAGTTTTTGTTGTGGTTTCCCCAGCGGAAATACCATCTTTGATACATCAGCTTTTGCCCTGTAATTTATATTTGAAATAT